>JARHVA010004073.1:577500-730000 GCA_037957365.1 Torreya grandis
GAGTCAAAAAATCTCAAATATATAGAAACACATGTCTACATAGGTTTTCATAGGGTTTCAAATATGTAGGTGCATAGGTATACATAGGCTTACATAGGTTTTGAGATGTATAATATACATAGATATACATATTTGACATAGGTATACAAGTTTACTCATATATTTAGATACATAACTACATCACTTAGATATCAAGATTAGAGGGCATGATGTAAAGCACATGTTCTTGATCCTAATTTTTATATTTATCAACTTACAATAGTATCATCACCAATATAATCACTAAATTTTCAAAATTTTGGTTCATAGTGATTTCTATATCATTTGATCCATATCATTACACTAGACTTGATTTACACACTAAAATTGAGAGTGGGGCCAAGCAAGTCTTATTTCTCCATACCTTCAATTTAAATGCTCAAATTTAGGGTGGGGGAGATCGAGCCTTGTTTCTTCACACCTTCAATTTACATACTCATATTTAAAGTAGGGGAATGTGATTTTTGTTTCTCCATGAATTCATTTTATAGTACTCAGATTCAAAGTGGTGGAAAACTAGTCTTATTTGTAAACACACTCAATTTCATTGTAGGGTATATTTACATCATATGCTTCTTTTTACATATTACACTCTAGTTATCATCCACTTATCTAGCCAAGAAGTGGGAAATAATCAATATTAAATTCTCATAGGTAAGTACAAGTATACATTTCTATTTTATTTTACTCTAATACTCCTAATTCATTACATTACTAGAATAAAAGGGGGGAAATTTAAACACCCTAATTTGGTCCATCAACCAAAATTACTATGTGTTTTATTGCTCTTTCACACAAGGGTCTTAGTGATGGTTATATTCCTTGTTTGCATGGTCATCTTGAGTCTTTTAATATTTATTATGTCTTACTTTCCCTATTTTTGATAGCCTCAATAGTCACAGGTCACATTTTTTCTAGTCTTATGGGCCCCTAACCTATCATCCTTGATTTTTACTCTAGTATGAGCCTTAGGACATTAGAGCCTCTTTCATGATAGTAGTTCCACAAGGTGATAGTGTTTAATTTTGGCTTTAGTATACGATGGGCCCTTTTACCCATGTTTGAGTCCTAACCCCTATGTGACCATTCTCTTATGTTTTTAATATCTTTTTCATGACTTATTAGCTAATGAATAAGTTATTATATTCAAATAAAAAATATTCCTATATAAAGAGCCTCACAAGGCATTTTACATCTATCACTTTCTATTTTAGCACTAATTTACAAAAAATTAACCAATATTATAGCTCAAATACTCTGCATACTACTCAAATTTCAGAGCTAGACACTTGCTTGCTTGATCAAAGAAGGGCGTAGGTGAAATTCACTTTAGCATACCATAAAAGTTCATGTAAATATTACCTAAGGGATAGCTACATGCGATAAAATACCCATAGCATTAGGGTTAATGTAGGAAATGTCTAGGACAATAGGGGTTATATTCTACATGATCATAACATCTCATAACCCATTTTTCCTTTCCATTTAAATTTGATTAGTTTGTGTTTTCATGTGTGCAGGTGTTCATTAAGGTTTTGGAGAAGAAGCAACCAAAATAGTATAATATATGAGCTCCCACATGACACAAAATCATCCATAGGACCTCCATGAACTCTTCTAGCTTCCCTAAAAGTTACAAACAATCACCATAGAAAGAACACTAGAACCAGAATTGGACACTATCACCACTTTGCATTACTATCATAAAGGGGGTACTACTATTTAATTCTAGATCTCAAAAAATAGTCAATAGATGAAAGATTCCCCTATGTATACTTAGTCATCTCCAGTACTCAGATCCATAAAAACTTTGTGTATATCTAGAAAATTCCCCTTTCTCCTTGTATTTATTATTTTTGGAAATTTCCATAGAATCAATCAATTCTAATTTTATTCTAGATTTACAACAAACCTAACCCATTAATCTAGCTTAGGATTATCATAGTAAAAACCTAAAAGATTAAATCACATAAACACAAAGATGTGAAACAATTATAAAATATGAACCTAAAGTAAAATTCAGATTTGAGCAAGTTAGATGCAATCTTAAATGAGTTACAAATGTTATATCTTGAATTGAATTAATGGTGAAATTAATCTTAATTCAAATAAATGAAATATAATAATATATGGTGATAACAATATACTTTTAAGCTGCAAACTAAATAAAAATGACTAAAATAAAAGAAAATAATCAATCAAATTGAATAATGAACATAGTTTTTTGATCTATCAAGCTAACTGTGTCAATTGAAATAATGGATAAAAAAATAAAACAACATTGAACCTAGAATCCTCCAAGAATCTAGATCTAAGATTGCACAAGCACATGAACATTAGATAAGGACAATATCATTAGTCATTATTTTCCCTACTTATCAAATTTGGCTTATTGCAACAAATAAGAATTTAGGGCACAATCAAACATGATAGCATAATATAGCATTGCATGCAATAAATTTGTCCTAAAAAATGCATGAGATATCTACATATAGCTTTCTGAAGTTTAAACCCCTAATATAGTATGCAATTATTGAGTGACATATGAAGATATGTTAGTGGAGTATAATTGAGATAACTATCCCCACTCACATCTATAATTAGTGAATGTTGCCTACATATCCAATATTCCGAATAGATAAATCAAGCCTAATGTAGTTTTCCCACTTAAGTGATTTCATAAATTTTGCTCCTTTGACTAGAAAATGCATCTAAAATCAACATGAATACTTGATAATTAAAGATTAAAGATACATAAAAATAGTTTCTATAGAGACATAAATTTCACCATTTAGTGTCAAAATTCACTTTGGCATGTTAACCATTCTCCTTCCCTATTATAAATTTTAATTAACATCTCCTCCAACTTCTGAATCATTTATTAATTCTTAATTAATTAATTATGGACACCTTATGATCAAAAATATATTAATAGATCTAGAATTTCCACCTCATTTAGACATCCTCCACATTTTTCTCACCCATGTGTTGAATAATAAAACCACCCTCCTCTGCTTCATCAACCATCTTATTATTCCCATTGGAATATTTCAACCTCCTTGATGACTGAACCAAGTAACTTGACCTATTATTGCTGACTCACTTAACCAACTCCTATTTATTCTAAACCCATTAAATTGGTCATCATCCTCATGGATGAAGACTAATTATACATTCTTGATTATTCAAATAATTGGAAATATTCAAAGAATCCTCCACCCTTTGATCTGCATCCCATATGCCTATAAATTAATGTGTAAGCCATCGCTTTCATTATCATCACTTATGCTAATGATGTGCTATCAAATTTTCAATCAAATTCAAGCCATAAAAATTCAATTTACATACCAAAATTCTATGCAATTCTCCTTTACATTTTATAAGGATTGAACTACCTAATTCAAAGAGAAATACAATTTTAATCATAATTGAGGAGGCTCATGGTACTTTGGTTTTTTAAGTGTGTGTTATTGTTTCATTTTATTTGTCACTCTATCTTGAGTTTGAATTGTGTTTAAAATAGGTTCATTTATATTTTATTCCTTATATTAGATTTCCCTTCACAAATTTTTGTATTCCTAGTGGGACATTTCCCTCATATTCACACATCATGGATATCATAGGTGCATTTAGGAATATAATTCATTTGTTTTTTGCTTTTTCATTGTGGACATTCATTTAATCTTGGTCTTGGAGGTTTTTTTTTTTGGTAGATGAAAGTTTATTTTATAAATTTTTATATTCTATTTTACATATACATACATAAAAATAAAATCAGAGACATCATCAAAAAATAAATTGGAGAAAATATAAAATTCATCTATAGTCCTTTTTCATTCTTCTTTTTTCAGTTTCTCAACCTTGTGTCACTTTTTTTGTTTAACCATCTTATGTTTAATTATGTTTTATATTTTAGATTTTATGTATTATTTTAAATAATTCTATATAACAACAAAATCTTAGTAGGTAATAAAAAAATTTTATTAAGAAGCATTGAAATCATATCATGCAATAGTGAAATCATGCATGTAGTGGAAAAATGTTTTGCAATTTGAGTGTTCATCTTATGGAGGCTATAAATTTTGACTCAAGATTCTATTTGATCTCTCATTTAAATTGAAATGAAGGTATTAAAATGAATAATGAAACCATGCAAAAATATTTGACTTTTGCATAATTTAACAAATTGTTTACATCAAATTTATAGTACCAATATTATTTTCACCTTTAATAAAGTATTGAAATCATCCTTAACATTAGTGAAATAATAATTATCACTAGTGAAATCATTTGGTAATATATATATAATTATATTAATTGTGTTTCCTCATGTCATATGTTTTTTTAAGGTTTTATAACTACCAATGAATTCTATGTTATCCTTGACTGTGTAACAATAAAATTGTACTAAAACATTGTATTTATATCTTTTTCTTTCCTTTTTCTCTAACTTTTTATAGGTTGAATTAATCTAATAGCCACATAAAACAATTATAATGGTTTATGTGTAGGCTATTATTCAAAGATAAACGAATGAAAATCTAAGTATATCAAATTTTAGATTTTTGCTAATATTTTTGTTATTTTTGAGGTTTTCTAACAAACTTTTTCAATTTTAGCTTTTCCATTTTCAATAATAATTAATAAACATTTTAATTTTCAAAGTTAGTTTAATATTTATTTCAATAAATTTATGTTCTCTGCATTTATCACATATGCTTTTTTTCATGGTGTTACATTGGTGACGATACTCATAAATTCATAAATAACACTTGCAAGTTTTTTTACCCAAGACCTACTTGCACATAGGTTATTTTCTTAGGATCACATTGGTGGTGATGCCTAAGAATTAGAGACAAGTGTTATTATTTCAATTTTTATTTTCTTAGGGGATCTATGAAATATGAATTTCACCACCATGTAGTAGGCCAACCTCAAGTAGCGATGTTATATAAATTGAGATAAAGCTATCGTTATTGGCTAAGTGATGTTATGTTTTAATTACACTATGAAGTGAGGGGATTACATGCTCCAATACCTACTACTTCAAAAACATGACTCAAATTTTAGCTTTTATGATGTCAACACTCTAAAATATTATGGCAATGTTGGGCACACTAGGAATATAACAATTTGTGTATATCTATTAAATAAACTTCTTCTATGGTTGTGAGCTTCATCATAATGAAACGTATATATAAGTCTGCCATTGATAATCTTATTTATACCTTAAGCTTATTAAATACATTCTTATTAGTTAATTGCGAAATCATCAATTAACAACTACCACTAAGAAGCTATTTTCCATGCACCCTTGAAATCAACCTTATTAGGCCATGGGAATGACCGGATCCTTCATGGCTAGTGCATTAAATATTAGAATGAATATAATGAAATGGATAATAAATTTACATGTAAATAGTATAAATTCATCCCCAGGGCCACACCATATCCCTATCACCCAACCTGGAAATAACATTACCATGCCTAGTGGTCAACGTAGTGAAGAAAATGAAAAACACAAGTTCACTCCTTTGGTATAATATTATGATGTTGTATTTAAGACTTTGGTCACTAAAAACATGTAAATATTACCTAACACCAAATAATTTGAACCAAATGTCCTAAAAACTAAGTGGTATAGACCTAAAAAATATTACAATCATCACAAAACTGAATGTCATTTTACCAACCATTGTGTGAGACTTAAACATTATATCCAAGATTTGATTGGCAAAGGATAAATTAAGATAGGTCCAAGTGTATTTATTTTATTAAATCATAGATTTTGGGTATGCCAAAATGTCTTTCATGAGATTAATCAAGCTACTCCACTTTCGAGTGAAGGTCATAAAATTCCATCCATTTCTCACAACCCTCTTTTTGACACATCCATTTTCAACCAATCCATAGTTGATCAAACCATATTTAACAAACCTAGTCTACCTTACATTTTTAATGAGCCTATCCTCAATAGAGATCCCATTTTTTACCAAGATCTTATCTTTGACCAAGATCCCATTTTTTACAAAGATCCCATTTTTTTACCAAGATCCCATCTTGGACCAATCCACCTCCAACAAACACAACATACCACCTTTTTAAAATTAACCTAAACCTTTATGACATATTTAATCCCATATCACACCATAATCTACACACTAATTGATAGAGGTACTTGTAGAGAAAAAAATACATGATCAAATAATTTGATAATCCACCCATTTAAAAATAAATAATAGACCTCATGATATCAACTAAAAACCATTTAATAATTAATGTAAAAATGTTAGTGATAATTTTTTCATTTCTAAGGAAATTTCATCCATAATTGAAGTAATATCAGTTCATCATCCCTATCATGATCATGTTTACACCACTCCTTTCATTAACACCACCAATCCTTACTCCCATATTTCATGTCCATATCCCACACACATTGATTGGGACAACCAATTTTACCTACCTTCATTTTCCTTCCATGATAATGAAATAATCACATTATTTAAAGTTGGACTCTAGCCAGAAGAGCATAATGAAACATCTACATATTATAAATAATAACAATTTTTCCTTGATCAAAATGAATCGTATAATCCAAATCTAAAATCATTATCCCATTATGAAAAACTTTTTGAGGCACTATCAAATAATGAAATTAAAAATTTCAATCCAATTCCAAATTAAAATCTATAAAATCATAAATTATGAGTTCCTTAGTGAAAACCTCTTTGAAGTGTTATTAGATAATCTATCCTAATATCAAAACCAAAAAAATAAATAAAATTCCATTTGTGAAATCCTTTCTAAAGCACTAGTGAATAAAGAACTCAATCTCCCTATTGTGTTATCACAACCATAAGAAAAATATCCTTTTTTAATTGAAAATAACATTAATCTAATTGTGAGTTTTCAAATAATCTAACTTGCAAGTACTCTTAGTCTTGTTGAATGTGATATTTTAATTCCCAATCACCCTTCACATCATGACATTTAAAATTATCCATATAATCATTCCATCCCTCCAAACCTTTCGCACACTCAATAGACATCCTTCATCCACCATACCTTTTTCCTTCGTCCTATTTGGTATCACCCTCTATCGTAGGTGATATGATGGTATTTTTGGCCAAAATTGACCTACATATGAAAAAATTTCGTAGATTGATCAGGCCACTCTCTACAACCATTCAATAATCTTCTACCCCCATGACTAGTCCTTTTTTGGTCCTAATTTGATGATGAAATGTAGTATATTGGGAGGTCTTGGTGTGATATGAGGATTTGAAGAGGGCCCTTATGAGGTAGATGATATAATGGTGGAAGGATAAGGAAAACCTCATGACCCTACCTCATATCCCTTGCAAGCTTTTGAAACACTTTAAGCAAGTTTTAACATGGATTTAGAGATTTTGAGGGAAAGGCCTAAAATGGGTCTTGAACTACAAGTAAAGGATATGTTAGGTTTATAGCGTGTTTAAAAATTTAGGGGCATGAAGTATGTTTTAAAAAAGTGTTATATATTTTAATTAGTAAAAAACAAGTTCTAACAAAGCTAATCTACCCAAAAGACCCTCAAATTTTCATTAGATGACTTAAGGGTTTTCAAAATATAAATTCTAAGTGAAAAAGTAAATTTTTGGAGAATTAAAAAAGGTTTTGATTTAATCCCACCTATATATGTATTTTTTTACCCATTTGGACATGTCTAGAGCCATTTCAGGTCATTTGGAGTGGAGGAGAGGAGCTTGGAAGAAAAAAATGCATTTTGGAGCCTTTTGGAGTTTTGGTTGAATAGGTTTTGAAGTTTTTGCTTAATTAATAGGTTTATATATCATATTTAAGCATCCATGGTGTCATTTATATCCTTTCATAGTCCTCTAAAATCATATTCAAGCACAAGAATCACCATAGGTAAGGAAAACTTATTAGCTATAAACTAGGCATGAAATAGGTTTTCTACCATTAATGGAGGTCTGAGAATTTCAAAAGGTTTCCAGAAGTAAGTAAAGTTAATTTAAATCATAAAAATTATTTCTCAAGTTTTTGATTACATAGGAAGACTTTTAGATCTTTGTGCTAAGTAAAAACCATTTTGGGTAGTCTTGGATAGCTCTAAGAGAGCCTCAAGTTTTCACTCAGGATGGTTAGGAGAGAGAGAGCTTTAGATCCAAATAGTTTATAAATTGATACAGACCCTAATTTACTTACACTTTTTGGTAATTTTGGTCTGGTTCATCTCCCCATGTAGTATGAACAATTGCTAATAATTTAGGGGTTTCTAGGTGGCCTACTTATCTAGAAAGGTTCCATGTGTTCTTTTGTTTCTTCACTTTCGAATTAAATGAGAAATAATTATTTTAGGGGAGTTATTTAAGGGTAAAATAGGACCTGTTATAATTTGTTTCATCATTTAACTCTTCCTATAAAGTTACTTATGGTATAAAACCTATTTTCCTTATTGTCATTATGAATGATCCACTTGATCAATTTTGGAGTAAAACCTAGGTTAGAGGGGTAATGGACACTCCACCTCCCTATACCACATTAACTTACATAGGTTATATTTTCTCATAAATCCTTAGTACTTAATAAAATCCTTGATAAACCAAACATCTCAAGTTGTTAGTTGGAACTCTAATGGAGTTACAAGCAAGTTTATCAACTACAAAGGTTTTCCTTTTCTATACTGGTTATAAAAAAAGTGGATATGATGTTTTAAAATTTATATGTCATGTAAATCAGCTTATTTATAATAAAATTTTCTCAAGGTCATGTATTGATCAAGAATATATTCATGTTCCACATAGTTAGTTTCTTGTAAGTATCCATCTATAACCAACTCAATGAGAGTTCTTAAAGATTCCATAGTAGTCATAGAGAGGAAATGAAGAGTATAAAGAGGATGAACACACTCTAAAATAATGATAAATAAATTCAAACTACGCAAATGATATGTGATAGACTATGATAAATAGTTTAGACTCTATACACAATCTTGCACCATTGATGGACACCTGTTGATTCCAACAGGAGGTTAATAACATTTGAATAAGGACATGAGATCTAGTTTGAGATCCTTAAATGTTTAAAATATAATTTTAAAGACTTTTTATATGTTTAATATTGATCATAATGCCATTCATTAGGCATTTTACCCATTCTCTACCTTCACTATCATATGTCACACTTGCATATACACCTATAGGTCTCCATAGAGGTCCAAGTAGTTGAAATGCAATTTTTAAAGCATGTCACATATCTTCATAGAGATTGAAAAGTTGAAGATTTTCATGTCCATCAATATTTAATCCATTTATTATCAATAAGACTCAAATCATACCCATAGTTGTAAAAAGTGAAGTTTAGTGACTTCTCATGTTAATTCCTCCAAAATAGGGCCTTATCCACATTTGGTGATATCATATAAAAAGGTAACATGAAGTCTATATGAGTTTGAATGTCTCCATGAGGTGATAAAATGTTATGGGCAATGAGCTAACATGGAAAGTGGTTATTTGACCAAAGGATTATAATAGTAGAGGCCTCCCAACTCATGAAATCTTTCACTATACTTTTTTAGTTTTTTCAATAGTATTTTGAACTTTTAAAGGATCTCATAAGTCCAATTTGGTATGAAGGGGGTGTATCTTCATCTAAAGTTACATTATTAAATTTAAAATTACTATTGGGGTTCAAATAATAATTTAATGAGCATCAATGTCACTCAAACATGTTATGGACCTTGAAACCATCAACCTTTAGCCAAGAAGTGTACCTACAATAATACACTAATAGTCAACACTTTCATGAAGGTACAAAGGCCAAGGTATATTAAAAAGATGTCTTGTTCAGGGTCTTGGCTTAAAATCTCCCATCAGGTGGTATTGATTTTAATAACAAGACCATAATCAATGTTTGGTTACCTCTCTAAGGCCAAGAACAATTATAATTTGTATAACATAGTCCTATATAATATATAAGGTCATAATATTTTAAGATGTTTTATCAAAACATCAATATATGATTGAATTTGCAATTCAATAAAGAGTATTGATCAAAATATTGATTTATTTATGTCATAACCCTTAAGGTACACTCATATAGCAAAATCAAGGTTTAAATCTACACCGACAGGCTTCAATGAAAACAATCACCTACAATAGGCATATGCTTGTTTTTGATAAGTTCTTAGACCCTTATAGGCTTATGGAGGATGTATGGATAAAATTAAAGAATTAATATTCTAATCTCAATATATATCTTAATAAGGATGTTTATAGGGTTCAAATAAGGCTAAAGATAATAAAATGGAAACGTACATCCATACTTGAAACAATACCATAGTCAAGTAGGTGAATATGAACTATTGGAGACCTTCATGGATGGTAACCTTTAGGGAGGTTTTGAGTTTGAAAATTATTATAAGAAAAGGATAATCATGAACCTAATATTACCTATTGACACCTTTTTCAAACTATCTAAATGCTTACGGTCGGTACACAATCCATACAAGGACATCTTTGAAGCAAGTCATTAGGTTCTGTAAAGAATAATGGTGAGAAGAATAATAGTGTTTCAAAATATATGTGAGATATTAATGATTAACATAAATATTCATAGGATTATTGGACTTAATGGAGGTCAAAGGATTAGGTGAGATGTCACTTTAAACACTGAGCTATAGCCTTCAAGAGCACTACTATAGCCAATGGGTTTGAAGATATAGAAGAGTTGACAAGGTTTAAGACCTTCTATGAGTTTATTTTGAATAACGAGGTCAAAGAATCAAGTGAATATTCTTTTATAATTTGGTTACCTGTTTAAAAAATATCTAAATCATCCCAAGGTCTATCATAGCCTAATACATTCACCTATATCCATCTTTTGGTTTAGACAGCGAGTTGGAGTTCAAGATGGATTAAAGTTTGCTTGGAAAGAGTGTATAAGTCCTTGAGACTGAGTACAAAATATGAAAACAATTATAATATTTAAAACCAATGAATTAATTAGTTTTCATCTATTGGAGGACCTTGTTCAAGGTTTGGAGATGGATAATGAAGGCAAGACTATAGAAAAGAGGCATGTGTGAAGAATAGGAAGGCATTGGGATGGAATTAGGTCTATAAATGCATTTTTAAAGGTCAAAGAGGGTAATATAGACATTTTATAGGACTTAATTTTTCCATAATGGAATATAACCAAAGAGAGAGGTCTTAAACCTCATGAAACCCTTGCATTGTCCTAAAAAAGCATGCAATCGGCTATATTTTTGTTATTTTTGAGAATTAGATGGATTTAATAGGGTATATAACCTATTTGAAAAGATAAGGAGGGTTAATATATACATTTATATGGTATTTATTTCCTTGGAAACGTTTTTGAACTCAATAAAATTAATTTAGAGTGTCCTCAAGGGCTTACTAGGACTGTCAACCCTTAACTAGAGTTTTAGAGGAAAAAAGCATCTATAGGACGTTTCCACCATTAGAATTTCTCAAAATTAGTTATGTTGATAGGTATTCATGTGAATTAAAGTTTTTTTGGGTTGGTTGTATGATTTTGTATGTATTCATACAAGTATAAGGCATTGTGTGCATTTGGGTACAAACAAGACCTAATTAGTCCTAACAGTGGGCTAAAAATGATAAGAAAAGGGCTTTACATGAAGATTTTGATGTTTAAACTCCAAATACTTAATAAAAAAATATAGAGTGTGTCTAATTTTATCATTTTTTTCTCAAGGGACATTCATAATTATCCGTACCATTAAGAAAGGCCTTTAAAAAGGCTAGAAACATTGTGTAACAAGAAGGCAAGAGTGATGTATGGTGTAAGTTCATGCTTTAAAAGGTTTGAGAATAAAATAAATATTATAATACGACTAAATATCATTAATAAGGTCTTAATAAAATTTAAATAATAGAGTGCATACTTAGAGTAAGGTTAAATCAATAACCTTTGTCAAAGGTTTGTATTAAAAAAAGGGTAGTTCAAGCAAGGTGCTCCATGGTGGACTCTCATGGTGTGAATGTTTCATAAGAACATGTGAATATGTATTTAGGTATATATTGATGATAGATAAATTCAAAACAAACAATGCTATAATTAGCTCACCTCAAATCTCTAACTATTACCTAAAGAATCTAATCTTTCCTATAAATTTATAGGTTGAATGAGGGTATAGTGGTCTCTAGGGAGGTTTAATATTCAAGAGAATATAACCAAGGTGAATGAAATAAACTTATGGAAAACCAATAAATGAATTAGTTTCCATCTATATGGGACCTATGCTCCAAGTTTGAAGATAGAAATGTATAGAGGAAGAGTTGTGGAGGAAGGTTATGATGGTATGGTGTAAAGGAGGTTTCATGTTCAATCTCATGTTCAACTAAAGAATTTATATAAAAATGATGAAATATATTAAAGAAATGAAATGGGACTTTAGACACTCAAGACATAGCCATTCTCATTAAAATCAACACCTACAACTACAATAGTATAGTCCATCTTTCAAGCTAGTATGCACATTGATGAAGATATTAGTTCACCTTGAGGAGTCTCACGATGCTATGGAATATCTATAGATAGAGGTGGAATTTAATAAATAAAAATCATGCTATAGATGAATCTCAAAGATAAGCTACAATATTTTGACCTACAATCACATAAGAAGACATGCCTTTCTCCAAAAAAGAGGAATGTTCAAGCATAACAGTCCATGATGGAGTCTTGTTGTTTAGGAAGGTGCTTCAAGGGAAAAAATATAGGAATCCTAAAATACCATTTGAAAAGGGACTCTAGGTAAACACATGTAATCTTAGACATGAGAAAACACCACCTGCAATCATACAAATGACTTCTTCATAGGTATGGTCCCACTCTCTCAAAGTTTCAACTCAAAACCATTATAGACAAACAATAGTACAGATCTATATGATCAATTGGTAAGATTCAAGTATTTAATGTACATCATGAACCCCTTCAAGGATTGTACTTCACATGAGATACTTGGACTATTATGGTCCATACAAGGCATACAAAAACCCACATATAGCCATGAGAGATCAGTAACATAGGTAATTTCAAACATATTATGATTTCACATGCCTCATGGGTTACCAAGAAATATGGTATAGGTATATTAGTTGATAATATAAACTAAACTAAGGGTTATGTTGTGATACCTAATTGTCTTATATAGTCATAAGGGTAACCTATAGGCCCCAGCCTGTAGGTTCTCTTTTGAGGAAAAAACATTAAGTCAAGATGGTTAACAGGTGTAAATCAGTGAATGTTATAAGTTTTGGAGTTTTTATAATAATGATTAAGGTTAAGAAAAAATTTATAAATGGTGGTTATATATTTTTTCTCAATGTACAAGACTCGAACTCGTAAAGATAGTCAAGATTTTCTAACGCATATATAGGTTATCAAGGATAAGATAACCATGATACGATAAAAATGAAAGATTGAAATAAGATGATGATCATTGGTTTATTTATAAAAAATATGATTTAATAATTAAACCATGATTTAATAATTAATATGGTGTTAAAAAGACAAAAAGGAAGAAAACTCAGTCTTAGGACTAAAAAAGCAGGCAACATGTCACAAGCTTTTAGCAAAATGGGTATACAGATCAAAAATGCATCCTCCAATCATGAAATTTGGTGAAGTTCATATTTTTGACTTGATAAAATAATAAAACATCTTGTTTATGTCATGCTATTAGGTGAGATATTCATGTTTTTATCACATTCAACTTTATGTCTAATCACGGTCAACATTCAAGTTTGTCTTGGAGGAAATGGTCATTTTGGGGCATCTATAGGTCAATTAAAAAAATGAATTTTTTTAATAATGATATCCATGACCCATAAAATAATACCATACCATAATAAATTCCCTAAAAATTTTGAAATACTTTTTGTTCTTACACAAACCTCTTGCAATCAATAGATAGCCAATGGAGACCAAATGAAGCTCTTATCAAGTTTGAGTGCTAATGAGGAGTTTAATACTTGGAGGGATCTTAAAATAATTAAATATTATTTTTTAAACCTAATTTTATCTATCTATTTGATCAATTTCAAGGCATAAATCAAATATTTTCCTTGAGGGCAAGTTTATGCATGAAGGAAACAAGTAGGTAACTCAGAGTAGAGTTTGAGAAAATTCATCTACAAGAGAAAGTATCCACATTCCAATTATGAAAATTGGTAGGATTTTTCCTAATGAAATAATATAACTATACATAATAATTTTAATGTAATGTGACAAGTGGAAGTACCCACTATTTTGATACAGTCCCCTTTATGTCACATAATAGTCACCATTGGTGCAGGCATGCTTTTTGGAGGTTTAAAGCCTTAAAAAGGGTCTAAAATTATTTTAAGTGTTTTAAATAATAATAGGATTAATTTTAGTCTCTAAAACACTTTTAAATAGTGTTTAAACTTAAAAATCCATGCAAACATATAGACAAACATTCATCCCCATAGGTAGTCTCAAAGGCATAAAGGGCAAAGTTATCTTTTGATCATTTAAAGAGGAGAATACAAGTTGAATCAGGTGATGAACATGTAAGAATGGATTTTTATCCCATATAATCCTATATTTGTCTCAAAAAATACAATATTCAAGTTTGTCTAATTAGGCCTCAAAGCTTGTTTTAAGACCTATAAGGCCTATAACACCAAAAGGCACTTGTAGCTCTATCAAGTAAGATGACACATTGACAATGGTATTATGAGATGTTTTAGGTGCCATGAATATTATTTCAATAAAATAATATAAATGGGAAGGTCAAATTGGTTCTTTGGAGGAATTCAAGATTTTTAGGCCTAAGACACCCAATGTTATCGCCTCTTCAGATGCTCATTCCTTTCATACCATGAGGATTTCAGAAAAAATATTTTATTATGTTTGATTACCCATATTTAATTTAAAATAATTATGCATTTATGTTGGTTAATGGAATGAATTTTATGAACAATTGCTAAGAGCATAAGCAAGTCCAGAATGCTAGTAAACCCTACAAGAAAATTTATTTACATATGTATATTTTCATACCTTTAACATGGGAACCCAAAATTTTTAGATATTTTGAATGGTTCTATGTAACAAAAATCCATGGAAATAATTCTTGGAATAGAGCTCTACATTTTATGAACAATCGTCATGAAGGTGAGCTTGTTTGACCTACCAAAGGATTTGTTTTGACCAATTTTAGGTTTTTGGACTCATAGGTCCATGAAATTTCATATAATAACTTAAAAAACATCTATAAAATTGAGATGAATCCATCAAGATCATGTAAAACCTAGTTTACAAAATACTTTGGCACATGTGGGTACTGAGGAGACCCAAAATGGTTCAAAAATTCATATTATATTGAAAAGGTGTAAATGCATGAAGGAGGACTAATGAGACATGAATAATCATTATATTGCACTTGGAGTCCTTCCCAAGGGTTTATAATTTGCCTTATTGAGATAAAGGTTTGAAAACTCAATATTTTGACAATTTGCAAAATGTTTTAGTTTTAATGGTGATTTACACCATTATTTTAGGTCTTGAAGGTGGCATAAATTTTGTTATATTCCTCATAATATTTTATATGGATGTCTAGATGAATTATACAGGTCTATAAGTAATTTTAATTGTGCCAAATGGTCTTGGGAGTAGGTTTCATGATAGATGGTTGAAGGTGGCTAAAGCTTGAGACCTCCATCAAGGGAGTCTAGGAAATTTGTAGGTTTCATGGATTTTATTGAAGGTTGGAGGAGTAAAGAGGAGCTGAGAATAAAATAAAACCATTAAAACACAAACTCTATAAGATAACCTCCATGGTCAATTAAGTATCAAATTTCAAGTCAACTAACCATATACCAAACATTTTCTAGAAAAATAAGTGGAGGGGGCATATAAGTCTAAGAGGGGAAGTTTGGATGTTGGGAGAACAATTTGAGCATTAAATGTGTTTTATAAGTCTTTGAATATTTTTCTCATGTTATTTGGATATGACATCATCATCCTCAATAAAATGTCATCTTCTAGTGTGTTTCTAATCCAATGAGAAGGCTTGAAGACCTTTTGGACTAATGAAGGTTAATTCATTGAGAAGAGATAAGAGATAATTGATCAAAATGTGGTTGAGACTCCATGGAAGGTGGTTGTGTCTCATTTATTGATTTATGAGTTCTTGCTTCTCCTCTCTCTCTTCCCTTTTCTCATATATCTCCCATTTCTTCCCCATTTGTAAGATATATTCTCATTTGACAAGGCAAAACCCTATTAAAATTTTTAAGAACTACCTTTCAAAAAATAAATATTATTATTTCACCTATCTCTTGCCTTTAACTTGTGTTTAGCAAGCTTGTGTATGATGGCTTTGTGAATAAGTTCTATTCAATGTTTATTATCCTTCTTTATTACCTCTTTTTAGGTATTTTCAAGCTATTTTTAGGTTTGAACTTGAGATTTTTCCATCATTAATTGATTCTTAATGTGAGTTTTATAACCCCTCTTTTCTTATTGCTTAGTGATCCTAGTTTAATAAATACTAATGCAAATTGGCTAGTGTGTGAGATTGTGTGAACAAAGATTGTATTTATGACAAATTAGTGTTTTTTTAAGCTTATTTTAGTGTCATTTAATTTGTTTCATCACCCATTTATTCCTCTTAGTCATTCCATACCCCCTTTTATCCCTTTTACAAGTAGAATTGTTATTTTAGGTGATCTATTAAGAGGAAACTAACCTTCTCTAGAATTTCAACCTCATTATAGGATACCCAAAGCCTAAATTTGCTTGAATATTGTAGCTGGGAGTGAGATATCATAAAAACTCTCCCAGAAGGGTGAAATTATTTGCTACAATAGGTATCATGGTAAATTTTAAGGAAGCCAACTTAGAAATGAAAAAAAATACTAAAGATGTATCTATACGACATACTTTAAATATCAATAAGGTTTATCATCATCATGCATCTCATGCACTTCCATAATTTATATTCCCAAAAAAATAGATGAAAAAAGGATAAAAAATAGAAAGATAAATAATCCATCCAAAATTGAATACTATTATTATGGTACTTTGGAAAAGTACCATCATGACAACTAATTTATTGTGTCATGAGTAAATAATCAATTATCTATGAGTACCTTACACTTGGAGGAAACTCATTTCAATAATATGAATTATAAATAATCCTTCCACTCCTATCCATCCTATGCCTATCCATATCCATCCTAAACTCATCCTCAACCATCCTACACCATCCTTACATACCCTTACCTATCCAAACCAACCCTTATCCATTTAATCAAAAATTCAACACAACCCATCCTTATTAATCCAATATTTCCCATCATATAACCATCCTTATTACCATTGTGACATTTATAAATAAATGGAGATGTCTTGAGACGTGTTCTTTGAAAAATCTTGGTCTATTCTTACAATTCTATTTTGATGACTATACACTTGGTTCATATGTTACATGTTCCTTGGAGTTATCATCTTAATTCACATCCATTTAAATGCATCCATAATCCATCCATAATATGTATCCATTTCATCCAATAACACTCCCTTCCTCAATGCCATAACATGTTTTCCATTTCCTAGTAACCCTTATGTACACGTTTACAAATCCAAAAAATTAGAAAATATGAAAAAATAAAAATAAAAATAAAAAAAATACCTTATCCTTATTTACATACCCTAGTAATTCCTTACATGGATTAATCATCAGATGGTTAAACATTGTCAAAAGTCTCATAATCAAAATAATTATAATTTAGCTAAGAACATTCAAAAAGCCATTTTCATTCTTATTTGTATAATCATTTGTTTACTTTTTTTGTATAGTCATTTGATTACACATTTTACTAATTATTTAAAATTTAAAATTTATTTGATTTTCCTTTTTGTAAATTCATTTACTTTATTGGATATACATATGTTTTCATTAATTACTCACACAATGTTTTTTTGCTTCTTTGTTTATTTTCCTTACATGATTTTTATTGTTAGAGACATTTATTTTTATCTTGTCTTCATTATTGTTTTTTAGTCTAGATCACTGTGCATTAAAAATGGAATTATTATGTTATTCCATATCATGATGTAATAATTATTTCATTAGTGAAACCATAAATTCTTGTGTATAAAATAATAAACATCATGGTTTTTCTATACCATTGGTGCATACTATCTTATTCTATATCAAATAAAGGTTGATCAAATATTATAAGTTATTAATGTTGTAATTATTAATAAAAATACATAAACATAATAAACTATAAAACCAACTCACATTCTCAGATGGAGCATTTGTGTCATCTCAGACATAGTCTTTGTGGTATAATCCTGGCAGGACCTATGGTGTGCTAAGAAGACTAATTCATAGAATGTTATGAGGTTGTAGTAAAAATTATCTCTTCCATTAACATTTTAAATAGTAATTATTTCAATCATTACATTATCATTATCCATATCAAACACACTCATTAACATTCACAATCACATCAACAAGAAATTCAATTTATCAAATAACATTCTTATCATCCACCCTAATATTTTCAATGAATTTTCCACTTTTTAATCAAATTATCCTAAAATAAAATGAAATGTGCTTATGGTTAAATTATCCGTTTTGATACATTCATTTTTGTGAAAATAAAAGCTAAAATAGAGTTTAGAGTCAAATGTTATGCCCTCTGGAAATTGGTCTCTCCATTTATTGATGAATTTACCATTTCCATGCCAAATTCTCCATTCTGAGAATTGTGAAATTGTTTTCTAACTAATTTTGCCACTATCTTCAATGAATTTACCATTATCCATGCCAAATATACCATTATAATAATTTTAAAATATTATCTCACTGAATTCGCCACTGTGTTTGACAATTTTTCCATAATCTTTGATGATTTCACCATGCTCATAATAGATAATTCATTTTACTCTACTTTTCAAAGCATTTAACTGCATAAAACAAAAATTAATTGCCTCATACATCCTATAATTCCATATATATTCTATCCATATCTAATCCATTTTATTTGATCATGTTATCCATCATCATTAACACATGTATTCACTTAACTTGTTTGTTTATGCTTGCACATCAATCATCCACAATCATTTCTTAATATTTCCATTCAACATCCCACACATATCAATTGGGACTAAAAAAATCAAAATATCCATCCTTCATCCATCAATTCATAACTCACTCACTTTATCAATCAATCAGTAAATTGGTCAACTAATCTAACCTCATTACCTTTCAATAGGATATATCATTCCCACATCTGTTCCTATAAACTTTGGTTGATGAGTCACCTCAAAGTGTGAAACTTATCTCAGGATATATCATTCCCAATCCAAACCATTCATATATCATTTCTAGGTGGAAAATCGATCCATCATCACAAATAATAATAATGTGCAAGCATTAACATAAGTGGGTTAATAACATCCATGGGTCAAATTTCAATTACATCATCACTTTTAATCTCTTCTCACATTGGGAGAACTACATCAAGTATGATATCCCCACATGGATTATGTCTATGATGGAATATGTATGGAGTGCTTATAGACATGGGGTATCTAGGGTTAATTTAACCATTATTAGTCATCCACATCCTTTCATCCACATTTTATACCATCATTTATTTGAATTACTATAAATATGTATTAATGCTTATAATTATCTATTTTTAAAAATTTATCACACTTTAGAAAATCTATTTTTGTCATTTTATGTGCTATAGAATACCATCATTAGGATATATCATTCCTAAATCCACTTGTATGATCCTTGATTCTTGAACATGATCCAAATGTTTAATTGATGAATAAGAAATATTATTTTCTAAGCAATTATCTACTAGGGGAAAATCATTTTAAACCTATTTTAAATATTGAAAGTGCATTATTGAATATATTACTTCAGTTTATTGATAATATTAATTATAGTCACTTAATAATATTACCTTCAACCATTTCAAGTGTTCATCCTCTTTCATTCATAAATGCTCAAGGGGGCACCATCACGATCATTTTCATTTACCTGGGGTAATTGTATTCTTCATAATCATTTACACTCTACTTTACTATTATTTGAAATGGTATTAATTTTTAACACCATTTCAAAGAGGGTAAAATGTATACACCTAAAATTCACCATTTATTATAAATATTAACCATTATCTTTCCCTGATTTAAATTAAAAGTAACATCATTTATCTCCAACTTTCAAATAATTGATTAATTCTTAATTAATTTATTTGTATACCTTTTAATCTAAAATTAATTAATTAATCTATATTTTCCATATCACCCACATATCCTCCAAATTTGTCTCAACCATGTTTTGACTCACCCAACCAAAATACTCAACTTCCTCAACCACCTTGTGAGTCATCTTGGAACATTTCAACCTCCTTGATGAATCAACCAACTACTTAACCTATTCTTGCTGACTCACTTAACCAACTCCCCTTTATTATCAACTTGTGGAATTGGTCATAATTCTCATTGATGGGGATTAGTTTTATAATTTTTATTATTTAAACATTATAAATATTTAAATAATCCTTCTCTATTTAATCAACCTCCTATATGCATGTAAATTGACATATAATCCATCATTTTCATCATCCTCACTTATACTAATTAAGTTATATCAAATTTTCAAGTGAATCCCAGAGAAAAAAAGTCATAAAAATTCCATTTGAATAATAAAAAAATACCCAATTCAGATTTTAATTTGAGAATGATGTAGAGGAAACACAAACAACTCACCACTTGTCTCTTATCTTCCCACAACTTGTTCTTTCTTTGATGACAACTCATGACAAACTGTTCCACACAAATGTCTAGGGTTTTCAATATTTATTTTGGATTTATGATCATTATCATGATATTTCATGTCAATTTTACCTCATATTAGACTCACATACTCTCTCAATACACCTCTTCAACATACACAACTTCTTTGACTTTAATATGGTTCCTGATAGCCTTTTTTAAAGTAGTATCTCCTTTTATAGATAGGTATAATCATGTATTAAGAAAACAATGGGATTTTTTTGACACCCTCTATTTATTTATATTAATATATGTATTTTATTAATAAAAATGTACTTAGAAGTCACTTTTTAGTCCTTTTCAATGCTCTGTATAGGCCTAATTAGGCCTCCACCACGCAATTTTAGACACAGTTGCTAATAACCCTACGTCTCCATACCTAAATAGTTTAAAAAATTCAAAATAATTTTATATATATTATATAATAACAAATAATATTTTTTGAGGAATTTATATTGTTGTAAATGCCTGGAAATTAAATTTTCATCTCAAAACCCTAGTTCAGGGTCTACATAGATTGTATGAGCCTGAGGAGCATAAGTTTGAAGATTTAGCTTTTTAGTCAAGTTTCAAACTAATTTACTGAGGGTATGGGTATGTATAAACACTTTTCACCTTTTTGAATCAATATATTTCCATCTTCAAGCCTGTGTTTAAGCTTTATCTTATATTCTTGGTTGGATTGTGTGTAAGAACACAATCCCCAATTCATAGAGGAAATAAAGCAAAATTTCACATATAATTTCTTATCAAACATTTGATTTAGTTGTAAAGACAATATGAACCTCAGAATAACATATTTATTAAGTCTTTCTTCTTTGAGCATTCAAAACACAATCATTCTCCCATGTAGACATACAATAAATAAGGTATATAGTCACCTTGTAGCAAATATGAGGAATTCCATTTTTGATTTATTAGACATTGAAACAATATTCCATTCAAATTAATCCCAATAAATAACTCAAATTAAAAATTTAAAAGTTTTATAAATCCTATAACTATTGTAATTGCCTTTTTACCTTCCAATAGTCACAAAATGCTACTTTAAGCATGGAAATTTTACACCAAGTTTATTTTGTCATACATATATGATCTAAGGACCATGGTATAGAGACATGGTGTATTCAATAATGTTCCCTAAATAAAACCAAAATTGATTCATCCCTTAACACACACAAACTCTGAAACCATGCTTCACAAATTTAAATATTCAAATTATGAAATTTGGTGGGAAAATGCCAATTTTGAATTCTAGCCAATCTAAACTAAATTTAACACTTGGAGAAGATTATAATGTTTTTATTAAAAATCCTATATCCATTAAAACACCCTAAATAACTATATAAACACCTAGACCCTTGCTCAAACCAAAATTGACAAAACAAACACAAGATAACCCATCCTTAGAAAGATGCTCCTGCATCATTCTACTGAGGTGTAAGATAAAATTTACATGAAAATTTAAGTTAAATTATATTGAATTTATCCTCAACATCTCTCTGTCTCTCTTGGTTATTCAAGCTATGCAATGTCACATCCTCTTGGATCCCAAGGCCTATGAGTGACACATATACCTCCTTGTTCTTTGACTAAGACTACCTTGGCTCTTCCTTTGATGTTGATTTTATAAATTTTGAACTCTAAGCTAATCATCTTTAAAATATTTTTATTCTATAGAAACAGACCTACACATGGAAAACATAAGTTAATTGTAACCAATTCCTTCTTACCTTCTATGAAGCCACACTCTTGTATTATTTCTTGTTGTGTCTTCTTGTCATCTACAATAATGTAAAATTATTCAATTGCATTCTCTTTCTATTTATATTGTTCATTCAGTGTTAATTTACTCATAATGTATCTCAATATGCTTAAATTATTAGTAAATTATATTAAATACTCCATACTATCTATCAATGATATCTGAGAAGACAACTTAATAATCATCTTTTCCAAGTGAGTTGTTGACACGGGATATGTTTCACAAGAAAAAATAATTTCTTTATTGACTATAATAACCAGTACTTGAGGTTAAAACAATGCATTCCTTATCTCATTATGAGTGACTGATTGTAGAATCTCTTTGTTTTTATTCATTAGTACTTTAGAGCTTTGTTCAACTATTGCAGTCTTCTCTTCCCTTACTTTAACAACTTTGAATCTACCTTCTTCCTCTTAGAACTTATTTTCAACTATCATACCCTTGTCCTAAATGCTGAAACTAATTTATTTTTGCATGTATTACTTCTCTCCAAACATCATCACACTACTTTGTGTCTCCTTCCATGCTTGGTTATCCTTCAAAAGGGTTAGTGTGTACTTGTTACCATCCTTCTCAATGGTGTATGTATTGGCTCTACCATCATGCATAAATTTTATGCAATAATTCCATGGTATATAAATTATTATATGGCATATGTCAATGGTAATCATATCACACAACATTATATCCCTATAACCATCAATCTGTAAATCTACATAGCATTATTTATTCACTAGGACTTGATGACTATTTTGAATCCAAGAAAATTTGTGACTACTTGGATGTTATTTGATTTATAATATTACTTATCTACCATGAAGGAATACACAAGTTTATTTGTAATAAAATTATAAACTATGACTTTACAACATTTACCTCTTTTTTTTAACATGGTCTTGAACAATGTTATTCTCTGTGGTGGTTATCTCTCCTCATGGCTTGTCTTCAAAAAAATTCCTCATCAGTAAAATTTCTCCTATTTTAGGTTCTTTTACATAATTTGGAAATGAATCTACACTCTCTTCTTCTTTTTGTACCATTTGATTTCTACTCTCACTCCAAGAGTTGCCACATTGAGTGTCTTTTAGACATTCATATGATTTATGTCTTGTAAACTTATTATGTTTAAATCACTTGCCATTAAACCCACTATTTACTCTTCCTCTACCATATGATATTTAAAATATATATCCATAACCATATCCACTATATTAACTCAAACTCTTAGAATTGTTTCCAAATAATTTGTCCTAACTTTGACACTAATTTCTATTTCCTAGTGTTGATGCCTAAATGTGTATCACAGGAACCCAAAGTGTTTAGAAACACTTCTAATTTTATAATTCTATGAATTTAGTGCATGAGTTATAGGTTTAAATAATCATGTTATATATTAGTGGAATAGAGGTAGAATAAGTGACTATTTCAAAATATTTATATTATTTGGTGGTTGGGATCCATCGTAGCCAAATAGAAGATCTATGTAGAATATGTAGTAACTATGCTACAAATAGTGAATTATGATCAATAACTAATCTAAGATGGATATTTAAAATGACAATTAAAATAAGGTGTTTGTATTTTAAAAATAATCAAAAGGAAGGGTAGGGTAAAAAGAATGATGTTACTGGTCTTATTTTAGACATTATGACAAAGTTAAGATTTCATCTATATATGTACTTAACCAATGTGTAACATGAAATAGATTAATCCTAAATCACATCATGCATCAATAAGAATTATAAGGACTTTGTCAAATAATTCAAATTAGAACCTAACTTCCTTTAAATATTTACTCTTATAAGCAAATAGCTAATGCACATCTATAAATATAGATCAAATAAAACAAACAAAACTAAAGGAACTTAAATTAACATAACATTAACACAAGTTAACAACTATGAAATCAAATGTACACACCAAGAATCCATAAATACCATTAAAATCTAAAATTGAAACTAAATAACTGAGAGAAACCATGTAGCACTTCACACAAGCAAATATTAGATAATCTTTGCAGAATTATTTGCTTATATTAATTACTCCTAATTTACAAAGTAATTTGGTTCTAAAAACTCCACTCCTCTTTTACAATTGACAATTATCATTTTATAATTTGGTTCTAAACACTTCTAATTTTATAATTCTATGAATTTAGTGCATGAGTTATAGGTTTAAATAATCATGTTATATATTAGTGGAATAGAGGTAGAATAAGTGACTATTTCAAAATATTTATATTATTTGGTGGTTGGGATCCATCATAGCCAAATAGAAGATCTATGTAGAATATGTAGTAACTATGATAGAAATAGTGAATTATGATCAAGAACTAATCTAAGATGGATATTTAAAATGACAATTAAAATAAGGTGTTTATATTTAAAAAAATAATCAAAAGGAAGGGTAGGGTAAAAAGAATGATGATACTAGTCTTATTTTAGACATTATGACAAAGTTAAGTTTTCATCTATATATGTACTTAACCAATGTGTAACATGAAATAGATTAATCCTAAATCACATCATGCATCAAGAAGACTTATAAGGACTTTGTCAAATAATTCAAATTAGAACCAAACTTCCTTTAAATATTTACTCTTATAAGCAAATAACTAATGCACATCTATAAATATAGATCAAATAAAACAAACAAAACTAATGGAACTTAAATTAACATAACGTTAACACAAGTTAACAACTATGAAATCAAATGTACACACCAAGAATCCATAAATACCATTAAAATCTAAAATTGAAACTAAACAATTGAGAAAAACCATGTAGCACTTCACACAAGCAAATATTAGATAATCTTTGCAGAATTATTTGCTTATATTAATTACTCCTAATTTACAAAGTAATTTGGTTCTAAAAACTCCACTCCTCTTTTACAATTGACAATTATCATTTTATAGGATGTAAGGAAGCATGTCAATTAGTCCTAATCCAATTATAGTTGTAAAAGTGTATAGGATAAGTGGCCTTTCAGATGTTCCAAAACAAAAGATCTTTTCTAGTGAACTGACCTATAGACAATCTTCGCTCTTACAAATTACACACATTTATATAACATAATATCTTATTTAAAAATATCATACAATGCTATTTACAATAACAATATTCCAATTTCACCTGACTTAGGACCTACTAGATGATGATGTGCTCTATAATTGATGTAGGGTTTTTATTGCTCTTGGATATTACCTCATAGATACATGATCCCATTTTCATGTCTATTAAAGATAAATAATGATCCAATGGTTAAGCTAGTTCATTCATTATGAGATTAGATCCCTACCTGTTATATTAATAAGTTTGTAAGGTCTTTTATTTGGTGTAATTGCACCCATATATATTTAATGTGATATGTCCATGACGTCTTGGGTCATTCTATTCATCACTATCCAAAAATAACCATTGCCTTTTAAAATTTGGATCCAATTTTACTATGTTAAGATTTCCATCCTTTCAATCAATATTTAATGTCCATGGGGATGTCTTTAACAATCACATGACCATCAATTTTAACCACATGATCAAGGATTGTTACTATTTTAAAATTGATGTCCATGTGGCCATAATTTAATGTTCATGGGGACATATTTGATGGCCACATTATCATCAATTTTAACATAGTTATGGGTATTATTTTCCAATCCTACCACTTGTCATCTTCAGGTTCATTTTACACTCTACATGTGCCATGTGTTAAATACTCAGTGTTTGTGGGCTCCTTGTATTGTGCTCCACGGTTGCACCACATGGTAGTCTGATAGAAACTTTGAATATTGAACATGGTCTCTCTCTGCTTGATAGATATGGTATGAATAAATGTTGGCCATTGATTTACAAAATTCGCTTAGTCTTTAAAATGGGGTCTACTACTTATATTTTTAGTCACTGATCACACTCTGTTTGATCTAGGTCATTTGCTTAAATGAATGATGTAAATTCTGATTTGAGTGATGAACGTGATTGGTCCTTGAATTTTATAAAAGATCAAGTTAGGTTCAAGAACATGTATAAAAGACTTAGGATAAAAATAATTAAGCTAAGCTCTTTATAAATTATATGGGACCTCATGAATTTAAAAGGGACTCACAATAACTTTAGACCATGGATTTATTCACATTAATAAATATGAATATTTTATTTTGAGGTTTAAGCTAAATTTGAAACATATAAAAAGGACTTTGGGCATTTAAAAGGGACAAAGTGTAAGTATTTTAACCTAAGCTTTTTAAGATAGGCTAAACATAACAAAGGAACCTACAAAATATGACTTAGCATGAGGTCTTAACCTAAGGTTTCATTATATAAATAAATATGATAAGACCTTAGGCTAAGTAATAAAGGTCACTTTGCATTTTCAGTTGGACCATGCTAAGATAAAAGAGACCATATGATATAAAATAGACCAAGCATAGGATTTTTAGCCTAAGGTTTGGTTGTGTTAAAAAACATGACCGAGACTTAGGATAAAAATTAAACTGAGACCATGATATTATTAAATTTGTCTTATGTAAACATAAATAAAAGGTTCCTTCAAAATTTAATTTTGAATTAAAAGGTCCAAGTAAAACATTAGTCTAGGGTTTCAAAAAACATGAATTTAATTAATCAATTTAACATTGAAGTACAAAAAACCTTGAGCATGATCAACCCCAAATGGGATCTATTAAACCTACAACCTAAAATAAAAATAGCTAATATTATCACTTTAAATAATATTAAAGAAAAACCATGAATAAATAAATTATCTAGACCATGGTGTGGATGATCTTCAAATATAAATAATGTGAAATCATGCTAATGATAGTCTGACCAAGTGTATTTTAATCTTTAAGGAATATATTTTCATAATTTAACACATGGGTCCCCATTTTTTAATAAATGGGGGTATGTTGACCTCAACAAATGGTGACTTTAGGATAAATATAGAAATATGTTATAATTTAGAGACTCTAGATTCACACTAGTAATTTAGCTACTTATTCCATTTGATCAGGCACCATTATTAAGATTAGTTCATGGTTTAAAAAAATCTTGCATATGCAAAATTAAGGTCAAATACCAACACTCAATCATTTTGTGTGTGTGCTTTGATTCCATTTACTTATTTCTAAAGGATTTAGAGAACAACTTCAAGGTTCATGGCTTTGATCATTCACATTGAGCTTTAACATGTTTGAATATTCATTAAGAATAATGATTTAGTGTAAAGAAGGTTGAGGCATTGATATTCTACCATCTAGGAATCTATATCCCCAATATAAATTATTTTAGATCTATTCAAGGCCTTTTTACACTAACATATAGGCTTCCATAGCCCTGGTAGAGATTACCAGAATCACCATTGCTTGGAAAGATTTTAATTTTTAAATAATATCTTGTTTATATATATATATATATATATATATATATAGATCATTTTGACTATCTAGAAAAGGTTGGGAACTAGATTAGCTAGATTTAGGGATTTGGTCAAGTGTTTGATTTTTAGACAATAATCTTTTGATGTTAATTTTATCTTAGATAATTAATGTTTTTTATTGCAAGCATGAGTGTGCTTAAATAATTTAAGATTTAATCCTACATGTGCAATCCTTATTACAAATAAGATTTAACCAGAACAAGGTTTTAAATCTCAAAAATTAATTTAACTTATCCATCATCCTTACTAGTTTCCCTAAACTACAACATCAAGCTCATATTTCAACAATCCATGATCAACTAATGATGACAAGTCATACTTGCATTTCTAAACTATGAAGCTCTTGAGTATTCTAAATAAAACTTGATCTGAGGTCTATCTAAAATGACTTATTTAGAACCAAGGAATAAAGCACAAATTCAAAAATACATACATACATATATATATATATATATATATATATATATATATATATATATATATATATATATATATGAGGGACAGGAAGGAAAAAGGCAAGAAAAAAAGAAAAAGAAAGAAACTAAACTAATCCCTACACTAACTCCAGAAAGTAATTACCTTCAAGATCAAATGGAAAATTATTTAGTCTACTACAAAACCTTAAAACATGATTACTTCCATTCAATGGACTCTTCATGTTGATAAGAATAATAATATGCTTATGTCATCTAGGTGATGTGGCCTCCTATCAACATTATTTTATTCATGGATCAAAGGTATGAACCTAGGAGCTAATCATCTTCTTCCCAAATCCTTCTATCACACATCAAAAGTGATAATTCACTTTCATTCATAGATATATAGTGACTTATATCATCCCATTTCAATGATGGTAGCTCAGCTAGCATTCTCATCTTGATGTCTTAATTAATCTCAACTTGAGGTGGAAATGGATTACCAATCTTTGTGCCAAAACTTTTCAAGTCATCCTGAAAGGCTACTTCATCTTGATCACCTGAAAGAGAATGAAATTCATATGAAATCTTACCATTTGAATCAAGTTCATCACATATGATTTAGGGGAATATTGGAATGATTAAAATGAGCTAGAAAGTGTTTCAAGTGTGTTTAAATTTAAATTTGAGTTCAAGTCAGTTTTCTTACCAAAAATGAATTTCAAAATTTCATAATGTATTATTGGGTCTAGGTGAGTGGAAAATATGTGTAATTAATAACTATAATATTGAATAGGCCTTTATGGTATAATTAAAGTCATAAATATGGATATTAATGCATAAGTCATTTGAGTGTGAGGTGGCAGTCCACCACCCTACATTGGATTAGGAGTTGCTAGTGAAATCTTGATCAAGAATCAGTTATAAATATTGTTTTAAGAGTCTTTGATATATATATGAGTTTTATTGTGTGTTAGAGAAAGTTTTTATTTGAGTATTTATTCCTCAAAATCCATTCTAGGTAGAGGAATGGAGCATGAACAAGATAGGTATGGAGGAAGTGGTAATATTTTTGTAAACTCTTCTATTTGAATGAATATATTTGTAGACCCTATTGAGGTCTTGGTTTTATTGATGAATACATGAGTTATGGTTGATGATAGAATGATATTGATAATAATTTCATGTGTGATATAATGTTAGTGTATGTTTGTTTTAAATGGAACCTGGAAGAGTTAAATAACATAGAGAGAACCTTGATGAAATTAGCACAAAGTGTAGACCTTAATTTGATGTGTTTTTTATTTGGTTATAAATTGTGTCTTCAAAATTGTCAATCGACTAAAATTTGGTAATTGTGTTAATTTTATTTAAATATTGTCGAATTTTATTTGAAATAGTATTTTTAAAATAATGACAATGAAAACATCTAGTGCTCAAATATAACATACACAAACCCTTATTTTGTGAGAATTCCACTATTTGCAGATTGTGCTTAATAAGAAGGTGAATCATTGAAGTTGGTAGGTTTTTTTTTACATTTTAAAAGGTGGGTTTAGTGTTTCTTAATTTTATGATACTTATACTTAACCTATAATCCCTATGAGCATACGTATCTTTAAATCTGACCGTGTTGCCTATAGTAAATGTTGTCAAGTTAGACTATGTATTTGGTTTCTTGAAAGGATATGATCAAAGATTAGAGTTGGAAGAGATATAAAATATTTTAGTAAGTTAATTTAAATCCATTTAAGGTTATTTTAACCTTTATGTGATTCAATAATGTATTAGGAGTGTGTAAACCTTGGCACAAGCCTAAAAAAGGTTATTTTGCTTCATAGTCAAGCTTATTTTGAGTTTAAAAGGTTGGATAGTGTATGGTATAGTAATATATATTGTATGTTAACATTATTAGGGTAAAATAAGACATATTAAACCTTTATTAAACCTTTTAAACCCATTGAGACATTTATAATTTATTTTCCTTTCCTCTCAGGTACTGACAAAGAACTAAAACTCTAAATTAGGGTAGTGAATTACAAAATTACATTATGAAGATGTCAATGAATGGAAAAGGCTGAAATTTGGTCTATAGGTTGGTATTGAACATTAATAAAATATTTTAAATTTTATTTTGTGAATTCATATGTTTCCATACTATTCGGGTGGAACTCAGTATAAATGGGATCTTAAGTGACCTAAGGAGACCTAATCCATGATCATAAAGCCTAGAAAAGGGACTTAAGAGATGAAATAAGGATTAAAAATTTGAGAATAGGAATATATTGATATAAGGTAGTATAAACTTCAATTTTTTTGGTAAAGGTCCATAGATGAAAGTAAATAAATAAAAATAACAAAAAAAGGCTAAAAGGTTTTAGGAAAAAAAAAGGGCAAAGTTGTATATGATTATCTTAATGCATTGTAAAATGTAAGTATAAGTATTTCAAAAAATATAAATGTTTCATGAGGAGTAATAATAGTTATAATGAGCATGATTAATGAATCAATGACCATATATTAACCAAGAAACTTGAATAACTAGTAAATGCATGTTGTCAAAGAAGAAATAGTGAAATAAGACAATGTGAGTTTTTGTCATCAATGAGTGATTGGAGTGGATTGAGATAGTTTGTAATAAGGATATTATATGATTAATGTGTTTAGAATCTTGATAATCAAGGATTTGGTTTTTTGTTCTATTTTTGCCAGATAGAGCTAGCGTTGGTTAAGAAATATTATCAAATTACAAGCTAAGTGTAAAGAGAAATGCATATTCAAGAAAATATCTACTTCATTTGGTATTAGATCCATATAGATGATTTAAGAAGGTATAGGTAGGTATGTCGATGGTGATTATATTTCATGTTACATGACTAACCAAGAATTTACAGGTAAGCAAACAAGGAGTCTTATTGGAGGGCATAGCAAGAAGGTAGTTTGAGAAAGGTATGAACTTTTTTATGATTGATTTATTGATTTAAATATATGATTGATAGAAAATAGTAAGTATTGTGGTGGTAGCCCTAAATTAAGAAGATCTATTAACAATTTCAAGAGAAATATGGTCATAAATATAGCTCAAGAAAGGGAATATATTCCATGTGTGAAGGACAAGTGTGAGGAAGGGCCCAAGTGAGGTTTGAAACAGAAAGTTCCAAGAGTGAACTAAAGGAGATGGTCCAAGTGAGACACAAATAAGAATGTACCCAAGTGATGTACTCAAGATAAAAATGGAATAAGAGGTATAAAGGAAAGTGAGAGATAGGGTAAAGTATGAAATCCACAAGGAGAAAATGGTGCATGAAGATACCAAGAAGAATATTGAGATGGATAGAGAGATGGCAGAGATGAGGAAAAAAATGGAGGAGATGTTGACCAATATAAAGTAGATGAAATAGATTATGAACCCACATATTAGATGGGTCATGGGAAATAAAAAACTCAAGTGACCAATCAAGAAATTAGTAGAAAAGAAAAGAATACAAAAGATGAAGGATAAGGAGGAAATCATGCCTCATGTTTTTAAATCTAATGATGTATTGGTATATTTGAATGCAAGTTTTAAATATGAAGAGAATAATGAGATAGTTGATCCCATTCATAGGCTCAAGAGACAAGAGGGAGAGGCATATGACCAAGTGGTGATTAAAAGAAGTCAAGATGAAGAAGAGACTCAAAGTAGAGCCATGTTGATGGAATAAGAACAAATATGTCAGACATTGTGGAAGCAAAATATCATGAAGGAAGAAAAACTCACTCAAGTGGATGTAATTGAAGCCAAAAGAGCAATAGGATAGAAACATAAGGAAAGGTATCACACATATTTAAGTTTTTATGAATCTTTGAATCAAGAATATGGATTTGATACTCGTCAAATGTATAGACAAATGGTTAAGGAGGTTACCAAGGAAAACATAGACTTATGGAATGCAACAATAGTGTCTAAGATAAGAGCATTAATGAAGGTAAGGAGGAGCCAAGCATATGAAGGTAATCCACAAGATGAAGTTGTGGTTGTTAGGGTCGAAGTAAAGGTGGAAAATGAAGGATAAATCATGTCAGGAGAGAATTAAGATGCATTGATGACTAATGCAAATAAGGAGAGTAAAGCATACAAAGCACATGAAGATGCTTAAAAGTAAGAAAAATAATCAAGCAGAGAGGGAAGTTGGAGAATGACTTAAAGTCATGAGAAATAATTTTTTTTCTTTAATGAGTTATTTTATTTTGCAGGTATACTATGGAGGAAGATGGAACGAGGCCAAACAAAGTACATGTGTGGTAGTCAAGAACACACACACCCATATGAGTATTTAAAGGAATAAGAACATGGGTGTCAATACTTTTCTCCCATTTGGATTATGATCTAGTGGCATATTGGAATGCTCAAAATTTTCTTGAAAGTGTTTTAGGTGTGTGCAAATTTTAATTTGATTTCAAGTCAGTTTTCACATCAAAAGGGAATTTAAAATTTTCATAATGTCTTAGTGGGTCTAGGTAAGTAGAAAAGATGTGTAGTTGATAACTCAAAGTTATATTAGGCCTTGATGGTCTCATAAAGGTCATAAATATGGATATGAATGTATAATTCATGTGAGTTTGAGGTGGTATTCCACCACTCTACATTGGATTAGGAGTTGGTAGTGAAATCTTGATCAAGAATTAGTTATAAATCTTGTTCTAAGAGTCTTTGATATATATAAGATTTTTATTGGGTTTGAGAGAGATTTTATTTGAGGATGTAATCCTAAAAATATATTATAGGTAGATTAATGGAGAATTAACAAGATGGGTATGGAGGAAGTGGTAATGTTTTTGTAAACATTGTTATTTGAATGAATGTATTTGCATACCCTATTGAGGTATTGGTTTTATTGATGACTACATGAGTTATGGTTGATGAGAGAATGGGATTGATAATTATTTTAGGTGTGATATAAGGTTAGTGTATGTGTGTTTAAAAAGGAACCTTAAAGAGTTAAAGAACATAAAGAGAACTCTAATGAAATTGGCATAACGTGCAAACCCTCATTTGATGTGTTTTCTATTTGGTTATAAACTGTGTTTTTAGAATTATCAATATAATGAAATTTGGTAATTGTGTTAATGTTATTGAAAGATTTTGGAATGTTCTTTGAAATAATATGTTGAAAATAATGACAATGAAGACATATGGTGCTCAGATATAACATACACAAACACCTATTTTGTAAGAATTCTAGTCTATGCAAATTGTGCTTCACAAGAAGGTGAATCATTGGATTTGGTAGGCTCTATTTTCCATTTAAAAAGGTGGATTGAGTGTTAATTAATTTTGTGAGACTTATAATTAACCAAAAGATCCTATGATAATAGGTATCTTTAAACATGACCTTATTGCCTATAGTAAATGTTTTCATGTTGGATTGTGTATTTGGTTTCTTGAAAGGATATGCTGAAAGATTCAAGTTGAAATAACTCTAAACGATTTTATTAAATAAATTTAAATCCATTTAAGGTTATTTGAACCTTTATGTTAGTCAAAAAGGTATTAGGAATGTGCAAACCCTACCACAAAACTGAAGAAAGTTATTTTACTTCATAGTCAAGCATATTTTGAGTTGAAAAGGTTAGACAATGGATGAGATAGTAATATATATTGATTGGGTAACATGCTCAAGGTCAAATCAGACCTGGTAAGCCTTTTTTGAACCTTTGAAACCAACTAAAACGTTTTTAATTGACTTTCCTTTCCTCTCAGGTAGTGATAGATCACTGAAGGCTTAGATCAGGGTAGTGAATTACAAAATTACATTATGAGGATTTTAACTAATGAAAAAGGCTAAAATTTAGTCTATAGGTTGGTATTGAACCTTACTAAAATATTTTCAAGTTTATTTTATGAATTTATATGTTTTTGTATTGTTTGGGTAGAATTCAGTATAAATAGGGTCTTAAGTGACCTAAGGAGAGCTAATCTATGATCATGAAATCTATAAAAGGGACTTAAGTGATTAAATAAGGATTAAAACTTTGAGAACATGAAGAGCTTCATAGATTATGGTTTAAACCTCAATTGGTTTTAAGATAAAGGTATATACATGATAATACATAAAGAAAACTAACAAAAAAAGGCTAAAAGCTTTTAGTGAAAGATAGGGCAGAGTTGTATATGACTATCGTAATGCATTGTAAAAGGTAAGTATAAGTTTTTTGACAAATATAAATGTTTCATGAGGGGTAATAAGAGTTGTAACAAGGATTATTAATGAATCAATGACCATATACTAATCAAGAAAATCAAAGAACCAATAAATACATGTTGTCAAAGAAGAAATAGTGAAACAAGACAATGTGAGTTCTTGTCATCAATGAGTGATGGGAGTGGATTGAGATAGTTTGTAATAAGGAGATTATATGTTTTAGGTGTTCAGAATATTGATAATAAAGGATTTAAGTTTTTAGTCCATTTATACTAGATAGACCTAGTGTTGGTCAAGAAAAATTGGCAAATTACAAGCTAAGTGTAAAGAAAAATGCATATTGAGGAAAAGCTCTACATCAACATACTTCCACTCTTTTAAAGGTGTCATATGAAAATAATTAATTTATTTCACTTATTTCATCTTCATCCATTTTAAAAAATGGCATCTCAGATACCCAATCAAGTCCTAATTCATCTTGATTTAGGATCTCTAGAATGATATTGTTGTCTTAAAAAACTTCAATTTCCTTCAAACAATCCTAGCAAAAATGTTACCATTGATCTTCTTCTTCAGGGGTAGACTCTATTTTAGCAATGATCTCATAAAAATTTCCTTCATAGCTATATTTAATGATAAATCAACTTGTATCTAATCTTATTCATGGATTTGCTCATCTTCTAATTCACTTTCTTCTTCAAATGGAAAATTAAAAACCTGCATGAAAGATTTAAAAGTTCTTTCAAATCTAGATATCCCTATAGAAATGTCTTTATTAAGCATAGGTTACATGTATCCCTTTCACTTTGACATGCTTCTAAGACATTATAATGATCACCTATCCCTATATCACAATGATTCATTTCAAGTTTATCCTCATATGACTCATTGTAGTTGTTATCATGAAACCTATTGAACCTATGAGAAACATAACCTCTATTAGAGTCTTCACTAGAATTACCCACTTGCTTTTTCAACTTAAAAAAATAGTTCTCAACTTTTGAACCATCTTAAGTATGGATTCATCCTCATTATTTGGTGCTTCTTATTTATGAACATGATTGAAATTGCTAATGGGCACCAAAGCTCTCTATCCTTGTCTATGAAGTCCATTTGTATCATTGTTTAAGAACCCCAAAATTTGGCTAGGATAGGTATGGATTAAGGGAAATTGGTTCAATGTTGGTTTCTAATTTAAGGTAAACATAATTTTATTGGAATTTGTAATGACATTTAGTGCTAAGAAATTAAGGTTAACATTTGGGATAACATATGCAAGTTGACCTTGAGGCTGCATTTGATCATTGATTATTATTGATTTATCATAGGTTAATGCCAAGGTATTTATGACTCTAACAAACCTTTTAAAGAACACAAATTTCATGAGATCCAAATCATCCTTGTAGATCTCTAAGGCTAAATCCTCTTTAGGTCTATAAGGGGCTACAATTCTACTAAACATCTTTTAGAACCTAGCATTAAAGGATCTAATGGGATCATTTTAATCTCCTCTGATAGTGGTGAATTGATGATATATAATGCATGGACTAATGATTTTACAAAATTTATCAATAAATATCTTGTTAAAATCATCCCATCTAGCAATAACATCGTTAGGAAGGTTAAGGAACCATTTGTATCCAACATATTTGAATGTAAGTGGCCAAAATCTACATTCTACATCTTCATGGATAACATTTAAGAGTCTTAAAGTAGATTTGAAATATCTATAATATTATTCAAAATTGACAATGCCATTAGGATAGAAATAAGGTAAATACCTTTCAGGGTTTCTTGGTAAGTCATGTACCTAACCAGGCATGTTGATAGAAGATCCACCTAACCATGCCATATTTTGATGAGGATCTTACTTGTAGTAGTTTCAACTTGAAATAATATTTGAAATATGATGTGTATGTTTCATCCTTATAAATAATAATGATTAGAATCACACATTAAGCAAATTTTGTACAAATATGTATAAAAAATATCAAAGGACATCGATATTTAACTAAATTAGCTTAAAGATATGACCAAATATGTTAGTATGAGTGATTTACATATTTAAGTTCAAATGAACTTAAAGTTGCAAAGAATCAATTAATTTTGAATAAAACCACTATTAATAACCTCAAATGCCTTGGATTTAAGCTATCTTTAACACAAATATTTAGGTATCTTCAAATAATATCGATATTTGGCTAAATAAAGTGAAAGACTATTCTAAAACCATAGAAATCAATGATATTCACACAATTATTCTCAAAGGAACATGAATATGCAAATAATACACCAATCTTTGGACATAATTCACCAAAATGAGCAAAGATTCTACTAATTCACAAAAATCTAGCTAAATCCCCCCTTCTTGTGCTAGTGAAGCTCATCCTGTTGAACATGTCTCCAAAGTGTTTAGAAACACTTCTCATTTTATAATTATAAGAATTAAGTACATGAGTTGTGGGTTTTGATAATAATATTAACTATTGGTGTAATAGAGGTAGAACAAGTGACTATTTCAAAATATTTATATTATTTGGCAGTTGGGAACCACTATGGCCACACAACAAATCTATGTAGAATATGTAGTAACTATGCTAAGAGAAGTGAATTATGGTCAATAACTAATATAAGATGGATATTTAAAATTACCATTAAACTAAGGTGATTTGGTTAAAAACAAGAAGAAAAAGCAAGGGTAGGGTAGAAAGAAAGATGTTACTAGTCTTGTTTTAGACATAATAAAGTTCAAATTTCATCTAGATATGTACTTAACCAATGTGTAACATGAAAATTCTTACATCATAAATCACATCAAAAATCATGCATACTTCTAAGGACTATGAGAAATAATGAAAATTAGAACCTAGCTTACTTTAAATATTTACTCCTATAAGTAGCTATCTAATGCACATATAGAAATGTAGAGAAAATAAAATGAAGCAAACTAAGGAACCTTCAATTAACCTAGATTTATCACAAGTTAATAAATTTGTAATCAAATGTAAACATCAAGAATCTATAGGAACCATTTAAATCTAAAAATGAAACCAGACAACTGAGAGAGAAACCATACAACACTTCACACAAACAAATAATGGACATTATTTTTAGAATTCCTTGTTATATTAATTACTCCTAGTTTACAAATTAATTTCATTCTAAGAACTCCCCTCCTCTTTTTAAATTGATAAGGCTCCTTTTATATGATGTAAGCAAGCATGTCAATTAGTCCTTATCCAACTATATTTGTACAAGTGTATAAGATAGGTTTCCTTTCAAATGTTCTAGAACAAATGATATTTTCTAGTGAAATGACCTATATACAATCTATGCTCTTATAAATTGCACATGTTTATATAAAAAAATATCCTATTTTCAAATATCACACAATGATGGTTACAGTTGGAATATTCTTATTTCACCTGACTTAGGACCTAATGGTTGATGATGTACTTTATAATTGTTATAGGTTCTACATTATTATCAGATACTACCCCATGCAGGCATGGTCCCATCTTCAAATTTCTCAAAGATAAACAATGTTCCAATGGATAAGTTAGTTTAGACATTGTGAGCTTAGATCCCAACTTATTATATTAATAGGTCTTTAGGGTCTTTGATTTGGCATAATTACACTCATATATCTTTAACATGGCATTTCCATGGTGTCCTAGGTCATTCTATTCATCACTATCCAAAAATAACCATTTCTTTTTAAAATTTGGATCTAAGTTTACTATGTTAAAATTAATATCCTCATGACCATCATTTGACATCCATAGGAAAATCTTTAACAGTCACATGACCATCAATTTTAACCACATGATCAAGGCTCATTGATATGTTAAAATTGATGTTCACACGACCATCATTTTTCATCTATGGGAACATCTTTGATGGTTATGTGACCATTAATGTAACCTACCTATGGGGACTATATGCTAAGCCTACCACTTTTCATCTTCTAGTTCATTGTACACTCTATGTGTACCATGTGTCATCTACTTGGTGCTTCTATGATATTTATATTGGGTTCTATGGTTATGCCACATATAAATAGCACATAACCTTTGACTATTCAATGTGGTCTCACTCCACTCGATCGAGATGGTAAGAATCAACATTTGCCATTAATTTATAAAAGTTGATTAACATTTAAAATGGGGTCTCTTACTTAAATTTTTAGTCATTAATCATGCTCTGTTCGATGTGGGTCCTCCGCTTAAACATGTTCCATAGATTAGGATCTGAGTAGTTGAATGTGATTAGTCCCTACATTTTATAAAATATCAAGTTTGGATCAAGAGTATGTATAAAGGACTTGGTATAAAAATGATTAAGCTAAGTTCTTTATAAATTATATAAGACCCCATGAATCTAAAAGAGATTCAACATAACTTTGGACCATTGATTTATTTGTATTAATAAATACAAATATTATAGTCTGAGGTTTAAGTTATGTTTGTAATATATAAAAAAGGCCCTGAGCATTTAAAAGGGACCAAGCATAAGTATTTTAACCTAATATTTTTAGGCTAGGATAAAAATAAAATATGAACCTAAAAAATATCACTTAGCATAAGGTCTTAACCTAAAGTTTCAATGTATAAATAAATAAGATGGAATTTTGGGATAAGGCCTCAGGCTAAGTAATAAAGGTGACCTTTCATTTTTAATTGGACCATACTATGATAAAAGGGACCATGTGATATAAGATAGACTAAGTGTAGGATTTTTAGCCTAAGATTTCATTGTGTTAAAAAACATGACCAAGCCTTAGGATAAAAATTAAATTAAGACAATAGTATTATTAAATTGGCCTGCTTAAACATAAATAAAAGGCTTTTACTAAATTTAATTTGAATTAAAAGGTTTAGATAAAACATTAGTCTAGGGTTTAATTTTTTTTGAATTTAATTAATTAATGATAGATTAAGGTTAATAAACTATCACTTTAACATTAAAGCACAAAAAACCCTAAACATGCTCAACCCTAAATGGTATTTATTAAACCTACAACTTGAAACACAAATATCTAACATTAACATTTAGGATAAGATTAAAGCAAAACCATGAACAAATAAGTCACCCAAACCATGGTGTGGATGATACTCAAATAAAAATAATGTGAAATCATGATAATGATACTGTAACCAAGTGGATTTTAATCTTTAAGGAATAAATTTACACAATTTGACACATGGGTCCCTATTTTTTAGAAATGGGGTTATGTTGAACTTAACACATGTTTGTCCTCTTCCTTCTTGTTCACCTCTACCCATATAGTTTCTACCACCTTTCCCTTTATTTTATTGTCTTTTCCTTCTATAAAAATTTTCCTTTACATTCAATGCAACTTGGTAGACCTCCTCTACTATTCTTGGTGACAAAATACTAATATCATCTTGAATGATAAACTTCAGGCCATTAATGTATCGAGAAACCTTTTCTTCATCCTCCTCTATGTGTCTTGATGATAGTTAGTTTGTATAATTCCTTTGTGTACTCTTTCACTATCATATACTTTTGTCTAAATTTTTTTATAATCCTAAATGAGTGTGTCTAATAGTCTTTAGGCATGAATTTGCCTTTCATCTTGGCCACCATTCTATCCCATGACCTTATCTTATCCTTTCTCCTTATTATTATTTCTTCTTATATGTCATCTCACCATAAATATGCATGGAACTTCAACCTTTCATTACAAACTTCACCTTATTTTTTTCAATTCACCTCTTAATAATCAAAATACTTATCCATATCTATGATTTGATCAACCATCTCGTCAATGTCGAGATTGCCCTCATACATTGGCACCACCATCTTTGGTTTTGAAGTCACTCCAAGAAATGATATTCTAAACCTCTATTCCACTCCACCTTCATCTCATTATTATACTACTTATTATTGAGTACCCTCATCCTTTCCTTTACTCACATCACCTTTATTCATCTCTCTTCTCTGAGCCAATTCCATAGCTTGAAACCTTGCATGCAAGTTTCTTACCTCAACTAGCAATTAATCAACTATCTACAACCTTATTTGGAGTGATAATTCCCATCATCATATGGATTATATGTTTATTTAATATCATTTCAATATTTACTAAGCTCTAATACCAAATGATGTAAATGAAACACAAAAAACTCACCACTTATCTCTTATCTTCTCACAACTTATTATTTCTTTGATGACAACTCATGATAGATTATTCCACACACATGTCCAGGGTTTTAAATATTTGTTTAGGATTTTTTTATAATTTTCATTCCCTTTAATTTCCTATTTGGCCTCAGAATAGACACACATACTCTCTCAATACACCTCTTCAACATACACAACATCTTCCACTTTAATAGGGTTTTTTATAGCTTTTTTTAGGCAATCTCTCCTTGTAAAAATAGGTACAATTAGATATTGAGAAAATAATGGGATTTTGTGACATCTTATATTTAGCTATATTTATCTAAGAATTTTATTAATAAAACTCTACTTGAAAGTCACCTTTTTGTCGTTTTCAATGCTTTTTATAGGCCTAATTAGGCCTCCACCAGCCTATTTTAGACACAACTACTAAAAACCATATGTATATGTACCTAAAAAGATCAAAAAAAATTAAATACTTCGATAGAGATTATAAAATTAAAATTAAAATTTTGAGTAATTTATTTTGGTGTGAACACCTAGAAATTGAATTTTCATTATAAAATCCTAGTTCAGGATCTACATAGACTGTATGAGCCCAATAAGAATAACTTTGAAGTTTTATCCTTTCAATCAAGTTTCAAACTATTTAATTAAATGTTCTAGGTCTATATAAAGAATTTCCACCTTTCCCAATCAATATATATCCATCATCAAGCCTATGTTCAACTTTTATCTTGCATTCTTGGTATGACTATGTGTCAAAACATAGTCACTAATTCATGTAGGAAATCAAGAAAAAATTCACTTATACTTCTTTCTCACATATTTAATTTAGTCTCAAAGTAAATATGAACCTTATAAGCACATATTTATTGATTCTTTCTTCTTTTATAATTTGAAACATAGTCATTCTTCCATGTAGACATATAATAAATAGGGTATGCAATCACCTTGTAGCCAATATGAAGAAATCCATTCATGATTTATTAGACCTTGAACTCCTTTTTAATTATAATGAACACCAATAAATAACTAAAATAAAAAAAAACTTGCAATTTTTATAAATCCTATTACTATAACTACTTTTTGACCTTGCAATAGTTACAAAACGCTACTTCAAACATGACACCAAGTCTATTTTATCATACATATATTCTATCATGCCCATGGTATAGATCCATGTATCTTCAAAAATGTTTCCTTAATAACACAAAAATTTATTCATCCCTTAACACATAAAAACACCCAAATCATGCTTCATAAATTCAAATATTCAAATTATGAAAATTGGTAAGAAAATGCCAATTTTGAATTCTAACCACTCTAAACTAACTCTAACACTTGGATAATATTCTAAAGTGTGAATTAAAACTCATAAATCCACTCAAACACCATTAAATACTATATGACAACCTACACCCATGATCAAACCAAAATTACCTAAATACACATAAGATTAGTCATCCTTAGAAGTATGCTTCTACATCAAAGAAGGATCAAGTAAGTTATCTTTAATCACAATGGAGGAGGCTCATGGTACTTCATTTTTGTATTTGTGTGTTATTTTTTCCTTTTATTTTTCACTATATCTTGAGGTTGAATTAAGTTTATAATAGGTTCATTTATTATTTGTTCTTTAGATTAGTTGTCTTCTATATTTCCCATCACATATTTTAATATTTTGTTGAGGATTGCTTAAAGTTCTTAAAACCTGAGTTGGGAAGAACAAACAACCCTACCTCAATGTGCACTTGTGTTTATAATCATTTGAATTAAGTTGAATGTGACTTAATATTAATTTAAATGAGATAACCACATGTTCGGAAGCCTAAAAACATGGATTATGACCTTAGGAATGGTTTAATTTGAGAATATAATTTTTCATGGGAAATAACCAAAATCAATGGATAAGACAAGATCAAGTGGTCATTTTTGTCCCTATATTGTTTTCCTATCACCTAAGGAATTATTCTAGGATATGAGTGTAAGCTAAGGCATACAAGTGCATATTTGTGTTTTTAGTAATCAAAGCATTTATCTATGTAATAGATTATTTTTACAAGATAGATTAGGTTTACCTTAGGCTTAGTATAGGGTGTGGTAGAAAAATATTTACTAATTAAGTGCACATACTAATATAGGCTAAAATGGATAAAATAGGTATGATCAAGTATTTGTGAAAAAATTTAGATTACTTCATTTTCCCCTACTTTAGTCTAAAAATAAAATTTATAGATTGAAGGAAAGATATACCTCAGTGTGTAAAACACAATTTTTCTTTGAGTTGAATAATCTAATCATGCAAGGCGCCTACATTTTGTCAAGCCCTGTAAAGCACATGAATTAGTTACTTTTTTCATTTTGAAAAATTAAATTTAAAAATATTTCAATTAGATAGTTTTTTATGTGAAGTGATTTTTTTTGAATTGAAAATTTCTTGTACTTTGATAATTACAAAAATGAAATAAGAGTATGGAACAAATACACTTCTATATGTAAAATTTGTTATTGTTATTTATTACATTTCTTGGTGAGGTTGATTCCTTCAATAATTGGGGGTGATTTCCTCCCATGAAGAACCTGGAGAAGATGGTTCTTTGGCTAAAATATTGGATAATATTTGGGATGATCAAACCCAAACCTGAATATGCACTTGTAGAATGAAAATAGGCCACATTGAGGGATGATAAAATGTCAATTTACATTTACTAGAATTTGTAACCCTAAGATGTGAGATAATTTGAAATCCAAAAGGATTCACACACATAATGTTAGAGTTCTCAATGAACACCAAGTCATGAGTTATGCACCTAAAATTAATCACCCAATATAGATGGCTTATAGATTAAATTTTAATATTGTTTGAAAATGCAGCATCATAAGAGAATGGAGTATACCCATGTTCCTAACATGTTTATATCTATAAAAATAAAATACATCATTGAACTATATTATTCCCCTATTTTAATTGTATAATTTCAAAATGTATGTAAATTATCATTTTCCATTTATGAGTTTTGTAGCATTTTGCATCTTTTTAAATTCTACTTGTGTCCAAAACAATATTTTATATTTCAAAATCGATTATCTCATGCTTGAGAAGACCAATAAAATCCTCCATTTTGAGTTAAGATAATTTATCTTAAATAGTCATTAATCTAAAAATTAAAGTTAACTTATAACATGACTAGTGAATATGTTATCATTAAATATTGTAACATAACAAAAAAGTGTATTACTATAGCAAGTTTTTAATTTTTGATATAATAGAAGAGGCAAGGGATTATGGAATGTATCAATGAGATCATATTATTAGTGATATATTTATTATGTTATTAGGTTATAAGTGAATGATATAGATCATGGAAATTATCAAACTCCATAAAGATCAATAAATACACATAACAAACACACTGCTAAAAATTTTTGAAATAGAAATGTCCATGGCCGAATGCAAGGACTTGCTAAAATTTACAAAAAAATAAATAAATATGAGTAATATCATAAAATGGATATTTTTAAATGTCTCACACACATAGAGCCAATAGACAAAATTAAGGTCATGTTTAAATGTCACACATAACACACATAATACCATAGAGATGAACCAATCAAGTTTTACGCACAAGGTTCAAGATCCAATTGAATATAAAATATAAATTCTAATCTACTATGTACAAATTATTAACATCAATGAAACATAGAATTGGTAAAGGTAGTCTAAACTACGCATATAGAATGTGATCACATCCTATAAAATACCATGTTGATGTACACTATGTAAGATATAAGTTTTATCAAGAAGTTTTTAAATAAGATGAAAGATAAACAATATGGGGTTTATGGAATGATAACACATACACTCTATTACATACGAGTAAGATGTCCATAATTTAGCAAGGCCATTAGGGAGAGGAAAGTCTACCATCTTAGTATTATGTAATATTTATATGTCATACACAAAAATCATGAATACCAATGAAATACATGTGTGATATAGAAAGAATATGTTATATATTAATCATGAGACAAATAACATATTTGAAAGATATAAACTAGATTGCCAATCATGACCATGTCTTGATGTTGAATTTTTTCAAATATTTGAATGTTTTAGCATTTTTTAAATATATGATTTTTTTTATTTTTTTTTGAATATATTAAATCAATGAGATTATCAAATGTGAGGTGTTAAAAATAGAAAAAGTGAGATTTGAATGTTTCACAAGTGTTAATGTGAAACATGTACTATGAAAGGTTAGAATAGTTTAGTAAAAGGAATTTTCTCACTATGGAATGTGAATTTAAAATATTGGATATATGTAGGATATTTAAAATGTATGAAAACAACTAATTATACATTATTATTGTATAAAATTTACACTTGTTTAAAAATGCCACATGTATACATAATAAATCTTGAAAATGACAATATTTTGCATGAATAACAATGGCATTCATACTAAGATTGAGTGAGTAGTCTAAAAATATAATGAATTAAGGCTATATGTACTAAAATTATAATTTCTTGGAAAAATAATACAAAAGATAGGATCAACCAACTAGGATAGTAATGATAAATGATCTTGTCCTATGTTGGGAATTTAGTCATATGGAAAAATTGATAAAACTTTAAAGCATATTGTGTAAGCAAAGAGATAAATGATGTTGTTTAGTAGGTTTGACCACTTTTTGAAACTATAAAAAATTTAGGAAAGAAAATAATAGGTTTGGCCACTTTTTAGAACTATCCATATCTTAGGAAAGAAAATAGAAGGGCTAAAAAGAAAAAAAGTCAAGGAAATCACAAGGCATATAATAATGGTCAAATGATCAAAAATGAAAATAAATTGAAGAATAAGGTGAAATAATCCAAAAACTATGGATAATAATAGTTTTTGTTTATTTAAATTATTTAAATATTTTTTAATATTTATGATAATATTATAAATACGTAACATAAATAAACATTCCATCAAAATAGGAATCAAATAAATCAATGATAAATGATAAATGTTTCACTTTATTTGAATGAATAGTATCAGATGTTCCCATATTAGAATTAGGACATGTATCATCTTTTGGGACAAAAATATCTAGATGACTACGTATGTGATCCTCTGTAGGAGTAGATTTAGTTGAGCAAGACTAAGTGAAATACAATGAGGGTTTTTAGAATATTATGCCAAATTTTGGTCCTTTTGAGTCACATGCTAATTATTATTAATAAGCAATTGATAAGGTATTGTATGTGCTTGTCTTGTTTGCAAATTAGATATTTTTTCCTATAAACTTTATTTTTCTTTCTTCGCTTTTGAATCAAATATTTAGTCTTCAATTGATTTACTAGTGAAATTAATAATAATGTAGATAAACTAAATGAAATAGGGTATGGTGTTAAAAATTAATTTTAAACATCAAAGTAATGATACATTACTGAAATGAATGGAATAAAATATTGATAAGCAAGACAAAACTATGAAAATGAAGAATGAACACATATTTTTGATATGTTTGGATGATTGTTTTGACTAAAATAATGAACAAACATGAACATATAATCAAATATAAAATCTTCCAATAATATATATTTGAGCTTGCACAAGAATGTGAATGTTGAATAAGGACATGATCATTGGTCACAATTTCCCATACATGTCAATTTTATCATCTTACATAGAATAATAATTTAGGTCAAAATCACATGCCATAATAGAATTGAGCCCTATTTTCATTGAATTTATCTTTAAAAATGTGAGATATATTTGTATATATCTTATTTATGTTTAAAAACCTAGAGTGGATGCATCATTTCAATGCATTGATGGATGTAAAGATTTTGTGAGCATTGGTTTGAGGAGTGTATTTTAGTTGAGCTGACCCTAATCACTCCCACCATGAGTCTACAACTACTACATATCCAATACTCAAAATAGGGAAATCAATCCCAATTTATTTATCCCACGTAATTACTTTATGAAATTTTTATCCTCTAACTATAAGAGTGCATCTATAATCCACATGAATATTTACACGTGTAGGATTAGGGTTGTATAAAACTAGTTTAAACTTAGATAAGGATTGTGTGAAGTGTTTAAATCATGAATTTGTAATAATATGGAACCTTTTATTAGTGTATCATGTATAGATAAACCTTTAAATTAAAATTTCCAATTTGTTTAATAATTGTTTTGAATGTGCATGGCAATAATTCCACCAAGATGACCAAATGCTAGTAAGCCTGAAAATATGGAGGATGACCTTAGGGATGGTTTAGTTTGAAATATGATTCTCGTAATGAAAAATATAAAATTTATAGATAAGTACATGACAAATGATCACTATTTTCATGATCTCTCATTCTTATCCCATAAGGAAACATGTTAGGGTTTGGATCTAGACTGAGGCATACAAATGCATAATGGTATTTTAGTAATCATAATATTTTTGTGTGTGATAGAGGGTGTTTATATGATAAAAAATGTGATGTGTTATACTTAGGATAAGGTGATGTCAAAAAATATTTATTACTTAAGTGAACAATTGAATTAAGGATAAAATGGGTAAAACAATCATGATCAAATATTCATGACTAGATTTAGGTTACTACATTTGCCACCTATTTAGTCTAGAAATGAAATTGCTAGATTAAAGGAAAGTTATACCTTAGTATGTGAAACACACTTTGTCTTTGATATGGATAATTAAATCATGAAATGAATTTTCCACTTTTTAAAACCCCATAAAACATATGAAGTAATTTTTTACTTTCAAAACTTGAATTTGAAAATCTTGACTATGACAATTTGCAATGTGATGTTAATTTTGCTAAATCAAAAATGTCTTATAGTTTGAAAATTTAAATATTTAAAATGAGATTATGGAATCAATAAACATGTATGTTTAAAACTAAATTTTATCCTTTATGAATTTTATTGGTGGTGATGTTTCCTTCATGAATGGGAGAGTGAGTTCCTCTCATGAAGCATTGGGATAAGATGGTTCTTTGGAAAAATAATTGGATATATTTGGTGGTGATCAAACCCAAACTTGAATTTACAAATTTTTAATGAAAATAACACATTTAAGATTGGTGAAACCCTAATTTACATCTTCTTCTATGTATAACCCAGAGACATGGAACATTTTGAAATCCAAAAATATTCACACACATAATGTTAGAGTGATCAATGAACTCCATGTCATGCACTATGAACCTAAAATGAATCAACCACTGCAAATGACTTATATATTCAATTGAAAATTTATTATTTAAATGCATTGTTAAAAGATAATGGAGTATACCCATAATCATACCATGTCTAAAACTAGTCATATAGAATAAAGAATGTGGCAAAAATTGTATTATGCCCCCATTGTAATTGTATAATTTAAAACATTACGTAATTGTTCATTATAAATTATGTTTCAAACTTTGAAACTATGTAAATTTTATATTTGAAAATGAAAAATGAGGATATATGCATGGAATATGATATCAAAATATGTGCCAATAACTGCACTTTTTTAAAAAAATCAATTTTTAAAACCATAATTGTATCCAATTTTTTTTCTCTTTGAAAATGACTCATCTTATGCAACACAAACTCTATAGGAAAAAATATAAATGACATTGTTTAGTAGGTTTGACCATTTTTTTAAAATATATAGATATTTCAAATACAATAAAAGGGCCAAGAGGCCAATAATTCCATAAAAATACCATGCACATAATAGTGGAATAAATGATAGTGCATGCAAAATAATGAAAGAATAAGGTGCAAGAATCTAAAAACTATGTATAATCGTATTTTTAATTTTTTCATTATTTTATATTTTGATTTTTTGATAACATTAGAAATGAACAAGATATAGAATGATTTCATCAAGATAGGAATCAAATTAATTATTGATTATCAAAAAATGTCTCACCTTCTTTGAATAAATAGTATATATGGTGTACCCATATAGAATCAAAACATGTATCATATTCAATGATAGGAATGTCTAGATGACTAATCACATGATATTTTGTAGGAGGAGTAGATATAGTTGATGTAATACTGCATAAAATACCATGATTTTTTGTATAAGATGTATCAATTATTGGGACTTTTTAGGAACATGTTGATTAGTATGAATATCTAATTTATAAGTTATTGAACTTGTTTCAAATTAGTTAAATTTTACCTATAAAATTACTCTTAATTTGTTTTATTTTTAACCAATAGAATTTATTTAAAATTTTATTGATTAGAAACATTTTTATTGGTTGAAATATTTTGTATACAAACTTTGATTTTTCATAGATGCATCATTGGACTATGGTCATTGTTAGGGAGGAGGAGGTATATTGGAATATATAGGATGCTCATAATTGATCCTAAAATTTTAGTAAATTTATTTCAATAAATATAATTTAGACATATATGTACTATAGAAGGTATAACACAAAGCTTTTACAACCATGGTCATCTCAATATCACATACAATATAAAATTTTTTAGTGGCACTATTATGAAATAAGTAGATATTATGCTATAATATCTTTGAAGAGGTATTATAATATGTCCTAAAGTGGCTTGTTTCTTAATATATATGATATTTTTTTATTATATAACAACTTAGTCTTGTACATGTGGAAATTTAGACCTTGGTTATTCTCCTCAGTTCTCTACCTTTATCCCTTCCACAAGTCTTGCATATTCTCTATCTTTGTGCCACTTATCCTACATATCTTAGTACAAAAAGTCTTATATTGATGAAAGAGGTCTTATATCTTTTTTATAATGCTTAAAATTTACTTATCTTCCATCTTTTCATGTTTTAAACTTATGCAGATTCTCTTGATCCTTGGATAAAAACATCAGAGGTATAAATTAGTGTTGACATTGTTGTCATGTACTGACACAAGTTTTTAGTGCCCTAAAATCATTGAATTTACAAATTAAACATATCTTAATATTTATTTTAAACTATTTAATGTGAGTTATTAATTTAAATGTATTTACATAAATATAAGATCAACCCTCATTAATTTATCACCTATGAAAATATCAAAGAGACCAATGCACTTACCAAAACCTCTCTATCAAGCATTCAAATAAAAAAGCTTCCCTATATCAATACCAATCATAGGTAAAACACATTTATAGGACTAAATTACTAAAGTATTAGCCTAAGATCCTTATCTGATAATCTATAAGATAGGTCACTATTGAACTTATTTTGTACACATTATATGATTCACACATATAGGATAACTACATTAGTCTGAGGCCATCTTTATCATATTAGATACATGCATATCACTCTTTAATATAGGGGTCATTTGGGTCAACTCAACACTATATTCCCACTAACACCTTTCTCACCAACGTCACATCAAACATGGAAAACTAGGGTTTTTCCATTTGACAAGCAATGATTGTACATGACACATATATAAATTCACTAAAGAAAACATGAAATAAAACATAGAAGCATCTAGGTGGTTACATCTTATTTTAGTATATATTCTATATAATACACTAGTGTCAAACCTAGATTCTAACATCGATACAACCATCCTAGGCTGATGCTACTGTCTAGAGAGATAGAGGCATCAGATCCAAAATTTGATGATCATTTTAGAATCTAAATCCTACATGATGTTATCCTATTCTATATCTATAACTACATTAACATCATAAAAATTTACGTACTTCACTTGTTTGTCATTTCTATATGTATCATAGTTATACATTCCATATTTAGACTATATCAGCATAATAAGTTTAATGTACACTTATATTAGAGTTTAGCATCTAATTTTCCTACTATAGATCCTATTACCACCCTTGTGCCATTTCATATCTATATACACATTTAATACAAATATAAGGCTAACCCCAACCACTTAGATATCATTTTAGGGTTAAACATATGGTGAACCCGATCTTTGAACATCAAAACCCTCAGCATACCCTCTAAGATGCTTTTTACCTACTTGCTGTTAATATTTATATACATCAAATATCTTATTATAGATGATATTTATTACTTTGATGACTATGATTATGAAAACATCCAACACTCCCTTAAGGAAGGAATTATAATTGAATACTCTTATATTCTTCCAAGTGGTAAAGAATGCAATATAAAAGCCTTGAATGGTGGTATCTAATATCCCTATAATTATGTCCATGCTCCAACCACTTCAATATATGATTTCATCCATATTAAATAATATACAAATACTTTACCCATACTTCATATATAACCATTATATGAATTTGGCATTCGATACTTGCAAAAGTATGGATACCAAGGCCAAGGATCTGGAAATGATGAGAAAGGTATAACCCTCCATATATTCCTTAAACATAACAATAAAAATAGGAAAAGGTTTGGGTTTTCATAAACATACTTGAATCGACAACTGTTCAGGGCAATTAAACATGTATTAAATTTCACAAAAATAATGGGTACATATGACCAGTAAGTTCTTTGATTTAATCATAAAAAAATACAAAATATATATAAATTTATTTTGGCTAATGTGAAACCAAATAATAAGGGGGGAATGTCTTCAAGAAAATTGATTAAACCCTCCAACATTCCTACATTTCTAGATAATATACCTCTAGTCAAGCATGATGGTTTTTTCTTTCCTTCATTTAAAATAAATTCCATATAAAAAAAAATTGTTACCAAATTTTTCCAAAGATAAAATTTTTATACCCTTACTAAGGAAAATTAAACAAATTCCTAATATGGTACAAACTATTCAACGTATATACCAAATGTATAGAATCTCAAATATCCCATACTATTACCAAAATATCCAAAATTTAGTGATAATGAACTTGCACTAATTATAATTAGCTATGATGATACTCATATGCCTAGATTAAAAATATGTGGTAGGTTGAAACCAATTATAACACTTATGAAAAAAACCTCTATCCCCATAAAATATCTATTGTCTATGATGACCACTATTGGGGACCTTCGAAAGCAAGTTTCTACACTCCAAATTCAAATGGATTTCCATAATGATAATGCACATGTTACCCCATTCGATATTCAACCTCTTTTAGAATGTATAATTTAATATCCTTACATACAAATTTTTTAATTACTATATTTCACTCTCATTTTGAGACACAAGGACCCATTTGACCACATGATTACCAATGTACATTCTTTTTGTCAATGTGAACAACATAAAAAAATATTGATAATTTTTTTCTATATGAGATTTTATATGAGGCTCAAAATTGATTGTATAATCTACCAAAGGGTTCCTTTAGAATTTTGTTATAATTGGAAGATGCATTCTTCATGGTTTTCAATATACATAAGGTGCCAAAACTTACATGAGAATGTTTGGACAATTTTAAACAATGTGATGTTGAGTCCCTTTAAGATAATACTATTTGATTCAAAAATACATTATATTAGCTAGCATTTATACCCTTATATTTTCAATTTCAATTTATCTTTAGTAGTGGAATTTTTTCCCCATTAATGGAATTGACATTGCATAAATAATATGAATCATTTACCCATTTATATAATGATGTGCATATATATTATTCCTTTCTAATTACACATTAAAAATACAAAATCCTTATCCCTCACATAAAGGATGGAAATAACTTACCTAAGGAGCATTATGAACAAAAATGTGGTATCTGTAATCTGTATATGATCTATTCACAAATGCCACTCAACATGGGTCCAATCTAAGGTCCACATTTTATGGAAAAATTTAGAAATAAACAACACAAAAAGGATGCATGTGATAAATAGTTTAAAATTACCTTATAAATTGGTGGTGCTTATTTTTGACATAACCATATTGATCCTACATAATAAAATACTATTTGAAATATAATATGCTTACAATAAATGGGATTCAATCTAAAAAAATTAAAAAATAAAGGAGGTTCGAGATACTCCTTAGGAAACATAACAATACCAATTACTTATGGTCCTAAATTAAATCAAACATCTGTTTGGGTTATGCCTAGCACATCTCCATATGCATTTACACTAAGAACTTTGTGGCTATACCAAATGGAAGAAAAAAATGATCCAAATCAGCAAGGTATTTCCTTCCCTCACAAAGGTACATCAATACATATTTAAAATGATAACATTACTTCTTATAATAAACATGCAAAATGTAAGGAGGAATATGTTATGTACTTTTTCAACCAATCCATTCATGATGCAAATAATCTAAAATATCCATATTAATGTTTTAAGGTTCACATTGGAGAGATATTTATGACCATCCATTGGATGGGATCATATGATGACCTTTCCTCTTCAAAAAATTATAAAAAAACCAAAAAATAAAAAACATCTAAAAAAAAAAATTTGACACTTATATGTTTTATTGGGTCCTTGGCATGCATGTGTTAGTTCTATGTTGATGCATACCATATTCAATTACTCCTACATACACATGTGTGTCATGCTTCTTCTTGAGTGTGATACAAACATACATATACACATGATGAATTCTTATTTTGTATGTTGGGCCTTCCTTATACTCATGTAATATGGACACTGGGGGCATTCTCTTCTTTGATTATGATACACATGCTATATGAGTTGATGATCACTCTACATTATCATGTTTGATCTTATATATGTACTAATAATTCATATCGCCCATGATTATATCTTAAGTAAGGTACTTTATATGCTATATAATTGACATAATTGTCCTAATACATTAGCTCCATGGGATACTATGACATATATATGTTATTTATTATGCTTTACTTTATGGACTTCCTTGAGTATCTTGCATTGTTATTCCTTGTTTGATCATTTGAATATGATCCATTTCTTGTGTCTCTCATGCCTATATATGATTTCATTGGCATTTGTATATGTCATTATTTATTGTATGGAAATTTTAATATGTTATTATTAAGTTTTTAGACATTTGGCTAAGTCATGTCCCTTTGATTGTGTGGCATTTGAACATGCCCATTATTTATAGTATCCTTATACCTTTGCCTTTTAACTTTATTTTGAGTGCTCTTATTTGTGTTCTTGTTTTCCTATTGAGATTTAAATTTTACTATCTAGATGTTTCCACAATTTTTATCATGAATATTGGGCCTACATATAATCACAATAGTTCTATGTGTTTTAATGATACATTTACCTTTACATGTTCTTTTCTATATGCTACATGGTTACATTCATAGATTATATAGTTATCTTATCCTTTTGGGGTGAGGTAACTACAAGTTCATATTTTAACCTCAACTCAAATGGGAAGATATACTAATGGGAACATGTCATATAAACATGTTGTCCATACTTGGCAAAATTTTTAGACTTAGTGTGGGCATGCTTTGAAAGCGTGTTCTCCACACTCATTCAGTATATGGTAATTATATTAGTTATCAGATTCAATTTGGTCACATTTTTTAATCATGTTATCCACACTCATTGTATATATGGTACTTATATAAATTTTTATATTTAGTTAGGGGATGTCATATGGTCATGGATTCCACACATTCAAAATTCCTAGATTATGTGTGGGCATTCTTTATAAGCAAGCTATCCACACCTATTTAGTATTTAACATCCCCAATTTATAGTGGGGGCATGTTTTGAAATCATGTCCTCCACATTGGAACTTATATCAATTTAAAAATATATCCATATGTAGTGGGGCATGATTTAGAAGCATGTTCTCCACACACATTTATCCAAAATAGCCAAAGCACATAGTTATATGATTTAGATTCACAATTGTGGAAAAAAAATATACATTAGTACTATTGTCATACATATTTTTAACATGATACATATCTAAGGTGCATATGATATGAAACATGTGCCTAATCTTATAAAATTAAAATCAGTTTCCGATTACATAACTCTTTTATGGACTATTACAATAGCACAATCATGTTATTATTGATACCCTATAGATTGTATGGACTTTTATTAAGCTGATATACTTCAATATTTTTTGACATTTTGGTATGATTGATGTGATAAATTCACTCAATCTTCCCAATTATTTATGTTGGACTTGATCCTATAGCCTCACCAAGTTATAAATCTCATTGGGTTGTACAATTGAACTAATCTCAATTGAGAGGTGGAAACTCACTTTTGATCTAAAGTTGGGTGCATGTTCTCTCTCTCTCTCTCTCTCTCTCTCTCTCTCTCTCTCTCTCTCTCTCTCTCTCTCTCTCTCTCTCTCTCTCTCTCTCTCTCTCTCTCTCTCTCTCTCTCTCTCTCTCTCTATTTATCTCCTTTGATATATGAAATTTAAATATTTATCTATATTTATCCTAATCTCAATTTTTATAACCATATAATAATACATATTTTATAAAATAATATGCTAATAGATAAGGTAGTTACATCAACACATAGGTGAACTTCTAAACCTTTCTCTTTAAATTTAAATATATTTCAATTCCTTTCAACCTAAATTATATGCATTGATCTTATACTATAACATGCTCTTGTTTTCATGTTAGTCACCAATAAAGAACTCAAGATGGACACACATAAAGATAAGGTGTGTATACACACTTAGCTAACCATTCCTTTCCTTTAAACTAGCAATTTAACTACTATATTAAAGGTTGGGGGAAATGTAGACTATATTTTTTGATTATATAGCATTTCAGTCTTATACACATGGAAAACATAGACCTTAGTTGATCCTCTCAGTTCTCTACCATTCCTAATTCTATAATTCTTGTATAATAATACTCTATCTATCATTCTATCTTACCCATAATTCTTAAAATATATGTATCTTCCATATATTCAAATTCTAAACTTGTGCTAATTTTGTTGTTACCTAGACATTGACATCTAAGGTAGAAAGTAATGTTGATGCTATTATCCAATCCTAATAAAATGTCTAGTGCCCTAAATTCATCTAATTCTATAATGAAACATATCCTAAAGGTTGGCCTGGGTGCTTTAATGTGAGTTATTGCTTCAAAGGGATTGATATAAATATGAGGTCAACCTTCATTCTTTTTTCACCTCTAAAAGGCCAAAAAGACCAAGGCACTTATCAAAATCACTCTATTGAGGATTTAATTGAAAAAAGGTTCCCTATTGCCATATTAGTTATAGGTATAACACATATACAAGTCTAATTTACTAAAGAAGCATCTAAAGATACTGATTTTCCATTTTAAAAGCTAGGTCACTATTTTACTTTATGTATATACATTATATGATTCACACACAATCCAATACATAGAGTATAACTACATTAGTGTAGGGCCCTATTCAGAGTATTAGATATGTGGGTAGCATCCTTTGATAGAGGAGTCATTAGGGTCAGATCAACACCATGTGACCACTAAAACATTTTTCCTTAAGGTCACCTCATGGATGGAAAGCTAGGGTTTTGCCATTTTACAAGTAGTGACTATCCATGAGTTAGATGTATGTACTAAAGAGAAGGTGAAGAAAAACCCAAAATCATCTAGATAGTCACATCATGTTTTAGTAGATATTCCATACAAGATAATAGATTCAAAACTAGATAATAGCATTGATGTAACCATCCCATGTTATCCTTACTGTCCAAAGAGCTAGAGGCATTAGATTCAAAATTTGATGAATATTCCATAACGTACTTAATTATTTATTTCAATATTTTTAGATCTATAAATGAATTAACATTATAACAAGATAAGTACTTCACTTATTTATCATTTCTATATTGATCATAGTTGTATTCTCCATATTAAAATATCTCTACATAATCAATTTAGTGTGTGATTATATATAGTTATGGCATCTAATTTGATAGATATGGATATGATTATCATCCTTATGACATTTCAATTGTATATACCTATTTAATAAAAATATAAGGTATCCAATGCCATTGATGATTTCCATCCTCTATAGGAGTATTTAGTTCAATGGCATTGTTTTAAAATGTATATTTAACTATATCTTTGAGTGTGAAACACCTATATTTATAATCACCATTGGATCTATGATAATTTCAATATGCATTATTATAAAAAATACTACTTTGTTATTTTTTCAAGTCCACTTCAAATAGAGGAGGAAAAGTGATTAATTTACATTAAAGTAATATTGGTAATTTATAAAATTTCCTTCTTGGTTTATTTGATAACACAACTTTGTTATCATGTTGATAAATAACATTAACTAGTAACATTACTTCTTTATAATATTATGTCTTGGATTTGTAAGTTGGCTTTCTTTGAAACTCAATGTATTAATTATAGTATATTTAGGTGTATACTTAATCTTGTAGAAAAGTAATGATTTTTACTTAAATATCTCTTATAGTATGACATATCTCTTAAAATTATTTGAAATTCTTAAAAATAATTGAATCATGTAGTGGTGAAAGTGATTTTTTTAAAATGCCTTTTAGCTCATTATTTTCCAATCCATTAGTAAGTTTAGCCAAAATGGCCTTATATCAAATAACATAATGATTGATAAATCCATTATTTTTATATTTGATCATAAAAATTATTGCATATAATAGTTTCTTATCAATGTGTATGGAAACGTATTTGATAAATACATAAGCTAATGGATGGAAGTCTTTAACCGATTGAGTAGGAAACTCATAAAATATAGACTTTTAAGATTCTTGAAAAGATTTTAGTTAACAATTTATCATTTAAGGTGTAATCCAAATATATTTTGCGAAAAGATATGATATGTTTTTTAGGATTCCCTTTACCATAATATGAATGAATGTTAGAGATAAAAACTTGGTAGGTGAATAATATGATGTACTATCATGTGTTAGGTTATTACAAAGTAAAACATCTAAATCTAAAGATTGTTTAGATTTTTTTATATGTTGCTCTAATTGCAACACCTTAAATTATAACAATGTAACTACTTACTTAAATTATTATGAATTATATAATGTATAACATATAGTATGCATAGCTATCAAAGGATTTAAATGGATTACATGGCTAATCATAAGCATATAAATATATTGTAGCCTATGTGTTGCCCCCAATTCCAAAGATGAGTATGGGACATTAATATAATAAAAATAAGTGACAAAACCTATGGTAGGGTTTAAAATAGGTTATTAAACATAATTATTTATTTCTTGAAGTGCACTTTAATTATCATGTCTCTATTTTTCTTGTCTAGCCACAAATAGTAAGGATTGAATGCCATCTAGATGAGTATCGAGAAAATGACCAAACATTTTTAATCTAAATGATCTAAACAAATTTATTGAGTATATTTATATTCATTGGATTTATAGATTTTGATTCTAATAATAGTTCCATAAAGGGGGTTTAAATTAAAAAATTTAACATCCATGATAAATATATTAATAATAAAATAGAGAAATTTGTAAATAAAAAGAATAAATGATATAGGTATAAATAAAAGAGAAAATTTTGTAGACCCTAATGCAATATGTTCTAAATAGCTATACGGTTTAAACCCTAAGGAAGACATGGGGATTAGAAATTTTTGAAAAATAAATGGGTTCATGTTGGGTTCACCAAATTTTTTAAGCTTTAATTTAATGAAAGGTGAAATTAATCGCAGCTCAGATAAATGGAATAAAATTATGTAAGGTGCTAAACATAAAATTTGAAGTATCAAATTGAACATTAATGATTGAAATGATTGAAATAAAATAATGGTAATCATGAATAAAATATGAAACTAAAGAATGAACTTAGACATTTGACCTATAAGGTTGACTTTCTTGACTTAAATAATGAAAAATAATAAAATGGGATCAAACCTATAATTTTCATAGAATATACATATAATCTTACACAATGCCATGAACACTAGATAAGTATAAGATCAATAGTCACCATTGTCCCTTCCTATATATTTTATCCTCTATGAAAAAATTTGAAGTTAGGGCACAATGACATGCAAAAGTAAAATATATCCTTTATGCATTGATTTCATCTTTAGAAAATGCGTACAAGATATGCATATAGATTATTGAATTTTAAAACTCTAGTGTGGCATGCAATTAGTGATTGAATTGTCAAAATTGGTTAGAGGAGTGTAATTGATCTTAGATTTACCTAATCATCCTTACCATGACTAAACACTATTTACATATCTAATATTCTAAATAAAGAAATTAAACCCAATTTAGTTGTCCCACTGAAGTGTTTTTTGCAATTGTACTCCTTTGACTAACTGAATAAATCTAGATTAAAATTAAATAATTTATCACATGGGATTAGGACTACATAAAAACTAGTTTGAAACTTGGCTGAGGATTATTTGGAGTGCTTAAAACCTGATTTGGGAAGAATAGGGAACTTTTGCTTAATTTTCACTTGTGTTAATAAGTATTTGATTTTAAATTTCCATGTCATGTACCTCTATAGTAATGTCAATTATATGAGCACATATTAGGAAGCATTAAAACATGGAGGATGGCCTTAGAGAGTGTATAATTTGAAAATATGATTGTTGGTAGGAAACAAATGAAATTTTTGGATAGGGACAAAATCATTGGTCACTATTTTCCCTATCTATCATTCCTTTCCCTTAAGGAAACATGTTTGGATGTGGGTCTAGACATTGGCATATAAATGCACTATGATGTATTTAATAATCATAACATTTATACATGGGATGAATTATGGTTATTAGATAAAATAGTCCCTCTCTTAGGATTAGGATAGCATGATGTAAAAAAATAGGTAATAATTAAGTGCATAGTTTAATTAAGAATAAAATGTATAAAATAGGCATCATAAAATTTTCATGAAAATATTTAGGTTAATAGATTCCCTGTCCCTTCATATAAAAATTAAATTAATAAATTAAAGGAAAACCATACATTAGTTTATAAAACACATTTTTTAATGGACCTAAATATTTTAATCATTGAAGGCATTGTACACTTTGGAAAACCTTGAAAAATTAATAAGTAGTGATTGCATTCCTTTGAAAACATGAATTTTAATATTTTTAAACTTTTATCGAACTTTGATATGGGCATAACATGAAATGAATTTTAATAACTTTAAAATTGGTTGTGTTTTGACAATTCAAAAATTGAAATGAGAGTATGGAATGAAAACATCTACATGTATAATTAATTTTTGTTATTTATTTCTTTGTAATAACTTAAACCTACACTTTTAAGTATCAAACTAAAGATAAATGACTAGGAAAATGAATCAAATTAATGAAAACAAAGAGAAAACTATGTAATTAAAGAATGAACTTAATATTTTAAAGTATTAGGCTGATCATATTGACTAAAATAATGTAGAAAAAGGAAAACATGATCAAAATTATAATCCTCCCATAAGCTCAATATAGTATTACACAAGGATATAATTTTGGATAAGGACAAGATAACTTATCAATATTGTCCCTTACTACTAATCTCATCCTCTTGTAGAAAATATGAATTTAGGGCACATTTAAATACAATAAGAAGATATTGTAGACACCAAAATTATGTCACACATATGCGTAACTCCCTGTGTTTAAACCCCCCTTGAGCCCCTTTTCAATAATAATAATTAACCTTCCTAAACCATGCTTTTACCCCTTACACATTTAATTAATTTAAAATATTTAATTAAGTTAATTGAAAACTACTTATGTCACCTTACCTAGCCACCTCATCCTAAGACTAATTCTTACCCTCTGAGTAACCTCAAGGCTTAGTCCCCTAATCCTAACTACCCATGACTTGTTCTTACCCCAAAAATAAATTCCTAACCAACTATATCCTTCTTAACTTCCCATTTCTACTATTTACTAATGAATACCACACTTTGCATGAGAAAGAACAAAAAATAGGCTAAAAATAGCCCTTTTATCTATTCTCATGCCACCGATGTTGGTCAACCTATGACTGATGTTGACAGGATCACTGATATTGGTTACTTAAGCCAAAATCTAAACTAATGTTTAGGTAAATCAAAATCATGAAATCTTGATTATTCACATAGAGGCTTTTGGCATTAAACTTTCTACATCTAGGCTTATTGTTACTCTACATAAATCAGTCTAGACCAAGAATTGATATAATACACATATCTTGGATTCTTCTAAACTGGAAGCACATGCTTGTCTTTTTTGTTAACCTATTACTTCAACACACCTCACTAGAGCCATTTATCTCACACCCATAGTTCATCCATTTCATCAACTAAGTATATCTCTATTTTTTGGTAATTCCTTTAAAATAGGCACTCTATAATTACTTTACATTGTACTATTTATCATTTCATGAACATCCTCACTCTCCCTATAGAGAGGTTGTAAAAATCCTTCACCTATTTTCCTCTAACTCAAACATACTAACCTTATATCTAGACCAACTTGAGTCTTGCACACTCCATTATGACTCTTCCTAACCTCATAAACGTGACTAACATCCACCTCATAGCATAGAAAACAATCCTAAAACCCCTTAGGACCTACTTTCCCTACCAACATTGGTCACATAACCAACATTAGTCATATAACTAACATCAGCGATACCTCTTTACCGACATCAGTACCATAACCAACATTAGAGATTATGGATTTCCACTAACCTCCTTGAACCTACCTGAACCACTTCCAAAAACATCAACAACTCACATAACCTACACTATGTCACTCTTTGCTACACTCAGATTGCAAAAATGCTATTAATATCTCTCTCTTACTCTCTCTTTCATTATATTATTCATTACCAATTTTGTTTCAAAAAGTGGACTATCATCCCTAAGGAAGTTTGACACTTCCAAGAATAAGCACATAGCTTGGTAGCCCAGTCATATATCTGCCAAAAAATATTTTTGGTGGTAGTACTTTGTTATTTATAGGTATTCCACCCTAGCCAAAGAAGAGTGTTCAACATCATTTAGATATGGTGTACAACCAATTTGGGTTCTCTCTAATCCCTACTTTTCATCTTTGTTTTTCCTTAAACATCATATAGATCCAACATTTAGTGAAACATTTCTATCATGCCCGATGGGACCTTTGAGTTTTCCTTGGGTTCATTTTAAGCATTCATATGGGTGAATTATATTGAAATTTTCATTCCTTTCACTTTCTCCTTTTTTTTTCCCTCAAAGTAAAATATTCAACATTTTATTTTTTGTTTAAGGGCAATAAACTAAAATTTCTTCTTCCTTGCCACTCTTCTTTTCTCTTTGCATCTAAAAGTAACTTATCATTTTTATTACAAGTTAAAATAATCTATTCTTTTTTTATTTCTTACATGCACATTAGGAATGTGAATTTCATTCTCATCTCCTGTTTCATCATTGTTTTCATTCGAATCTAAACATTTTAGATTTGGGTTCAAAATTTACTGCACTTCATTATTTACTTGCTACATATTAGCCTACCTATTTAATTACAAGCATTAAGAATGAATTTTAGTGAACCTATGTTACAAAACCAGATCACACTCAAAAAAATAAACATCTAAACTCACCTAAGATAAGGCCCATTGATATTTCGTCACCTGGTGGATCACCTTACCCTACCCGGCTATCCTACTTAGATTTCACCATCAAGGGGAAAACCTAATCCATTCTCTAGTGGAGTATAAACTATAAGTAGAGGTATATTTTGGCTAAGTATCATGGCTTGGATTCACATCTTTGAAGTGTAGGGAGGAAGCTCTTATAATAAGCCATGTACTTGATTTAATATAGATTCCCTTTTAAGCATTAAAACAAACTTGAAACTAGCTCTAGATTGTTTTCTAGTACATTTGGTAACCAAATTCTCTTCTCACTATCTAATTAAGGCATAAGCCAACACAAGACTAAAATTAATCTCTAGGAGTTAATAATTAGTGTCTATATGTTCTTTTTATGATTTTCTATTGCCTTTTGTATTTTGTAATTGGTAAAGATATTTTTCCATTGATTTACAAAATCAACACCATTTATAATACTCAAGTTATATAACCTATTATATCAATTTTTCTATGTGTTCATTCTCTTTACACAAACCTATTGCATCCTCTGTTTTAACTAGATTCTACCTCTAGGTTTATAAAATAATGGATTTTATATCTCCTAGGATATCATAGTGATCGACATCGGTTAATCCCACTAACATCAATACACTTTATCCTACTGATATTGGTTAATCCCCTTGACATCAATAGACTTTAACTACCAACATCAATTAGGTGATCGATGTTAGTGACTGTGTAATTTTAGTTTGCTCAAAACAACAAGGTAAAACAACCTACTTACCTACACCCAAACCTAGTTTTTCCTTATTTTGTCACTAATATAGAGTATTAAGATTGTTTATACTTCTTATTCCATGGTATTGATGTGAACACAAGCCAAAATTCTTGATGATTATATAATTTGGTAACCATTTCCATTGTCCCCTCTTGTTGTTGATTCTATCATGTAGTATACTTCAGATATAGAGCATACTTCTAGACCTAATGAAGTTCCCATTGTGCTTAAAGGAGATCAATAATTTGCTAAATTTATTGATCGTAAGGTGATAGTGCTTCAGCATTACCTTACCATGAGTCAAAACCATAATTCTTTGGGTGACCCACTCTACTATATGCCAACTTCTCTGATAGAAACAACTTCATTTTTAGCTGTCTCCTCTATTTTCTCCATGGTTACTCATACAACTACTTCAACTAGTAACCCAACCATAAATAATGTCCAATGTTTAGCATTTCCAACTACCCAATCCCACCTAAACCCTGGTGTGACTTCCTTGCTTTCACAACCACAAGTAGTTCAGGAGAGTCTCACCCCATTTTAAAATTTGGTGGTACCTATTCCATCTACTCTCACACCTATAATTACCCAAGTTAAGACTCACCCTTCACCTAGTATAACCATACCAATAACCCAACCTATAATAACAACATCCAACCAAAGCATAGTCTCTAACCCAATAGGACAAGCCCCTTTTCTTTATGCCCCCCAACCTATGACTAATTATCCCTATGTTGCATCAAGACAACCTTATCAAGCTATGTCATATGCTCCTTCTACTTCTTATCAAGTTCCCTATAACTTAGGGGGTATCTCCCAAACCAATCCCCCTGTAAACCTCATTAACATTCTGATGGACAACATGTCTAATCTAGAGACATCCATGTTAGGTTCAAATAATGTTTTATCTTATGATTAGATATGAAATGAAACCATCCATATTTATATGCTTATTCTCCCTTATCTAAGATAATGGGAACTCCCCAAATTTACTTGTTTCCAGAGTAAAGAGGACCCACAATAGCATTTTTTAGCATTTAAACATGCTTGTTATTTAATAAGGCATGATGATGCATTCTTACTTTGCACTTTCCCTATGTCTCTTTCAAGTGTTACCCTAGATTGGTATAAATCTATAACTAAGAACTCATTTTTATCATTTACCCAACTCAAAAATATTACTAAACCATTTTTCTATTGACATTTCTAAAAAAGTTTCTGTTATAGACATTTATTCCATTAGACAATTTGACAATGAGTCTATCAAAGATTTTATCACTCACTAGAGAGGCTTGATCAGTCAAATCTCTTTCTCTTTACCCCAACCTGAGCTTATTGAGCTCTTATCGAGGGCATGTGCTAAGAATATTTCATCCACACTCTGAATACAAACTTTTTGTACATTTGATGATGCCTTTACAATGGCACAAAAACTCAAGATTCAGGGTATAGATAAAGGCAAATTCACGTTGTGTAGTAAGAATTCCAATTCTAAATCAAATGACTCCTCTTCTTCTAAAACATATCCTAACCAAAAATCTAAAGGCCTACCAATGTGGTGGTCATTAAATCAGATTCTTCCACAACCACAAACTAACCTAATTCCTTGACTTCCCAAAATCCAACCAAGCAATTCTAAAAATGGTATGAATAAAGACAATACACTCCCATTAGGGAGGAATATACTTCCATTTTGGAAAAACTATTGTAATAGGATGCCATAACCCTTCCGTAAATCAAGCCTTTTATATAGTTTTACCCCTCCCATACCATTCCAAATTGGTATAAGGAGTATAATTTTTGTGGCTACCATCAAATCAAAGGACACAATTTGAATAATTGTAAAACATTCAAAAACATTGTTCAAGACATGATTGATAGGGGTGATCTTGTATTTGACAACCCTAATGCACCTGCTAATCAAAATATGGATGTCCTAAAATAACCTTTTCCTAACCATTCACCCAATCAAAATATTATTCACACCATGACTAATAACTCATGTGATCATAATATCCATACAGTTAATATGGTCTTTCCATTAACTCCAGTTCAACCTCTCCCACAATAGGTGGCACCCATTTTACCTACTCCTCTACCATAGTTAGTAGCATTTATTTTTCCCATTCTTCCTTCTTAGGTAGAAAATCCTATTTCACCCATTACACTACCTCATGAGGAAGATCCTCCTTTACCACTCCTTTTACCACTAGATGAGCATGTATTGCCTAGTCTTTTTATACCAATGTTACCTATCCTCTTACCAATTGAAGACCACAACTTACATTTTCCAAAACCACATGTTGAGGGGAACATCATTCTTGTGTTATACCCTCTTCAATAACCCTCTTCACCTGCCTCTCCTCCACTAATAAAAATTAGTACCCCATCCACTCCACCTTTGCACCTAGAAGAGTCAATGTTAACTACTCCTACATTAGACGAGAGACCTATTGTACCTACTATAATTCCACCAATTTTACTACCTTTTTTACCTATGGAGGATCATGTTTTACTTGTTACTCACCCACATGTTGAGGGATAAATTATACCTATGATCTACCCTCTTGAGGAACCCTCTTCACCTACCTCTCCTCTACCCATAGAAGACCATGCCTCTTCTACTGTCTCTATTGAAGAAGACCCTATTGTGGCTCTTTCTCATCTTTGGCCTGAGGTAGTAGAGACCAATAATTTCCCTCTTTTCTAATAACCTCATCCTTCTAAAGAAGTACTCATAAGGCCTACGTCAACTTCATCTAAACCCTTCTTGTGGTTAGTAAAAAGTTTAGAATTTCTTGACTCTATGAAGCTAGATCACATGACATTTTGGGACTGACTTAAAACTACTTATCCTACAAAATGAGTGTCAAACATTGCTACCAACCCTCTCACTACCCTTTACCCCAAGGTCTTTGACAAAATTAAAGCTTCTTCATTGAAATAACTATAAGATCATCCATCTATGTTAGAGCCCTCACCCTTACAAGCATCTACCACATTAAAGTAGATTATTCCTTTAAGCATATGTCTAGTCTCTAGTCTAATTCATCCATAGGAAAAATTAGATATAACTCTCCAACCAAAAGTTGAAGATTTGCAAGTTGAACTACAAAAATTGTTAATCTTCCTATATCTCATCGATCTTTCCCTCTTCAACCCTCATCTTTGTCATCAATTTCAGGACCATACCCCTCTACTTTAGATGGAGTATCACCAATCCAAGCAAAACAAAAGGCTAAGTTATCTCCACTACTACCTCTACTACTTGGTAGGCCTTTCACATCTGATACCATGATAACTAACACTAGGAAAGTGTCATAAAAACATGTAACTTCACCACCACCTAAAAAGGTGCCACACAAAATCACCCTTGTGACTCCTAAACAAAAGAAGGTGTCCACTCCTATTACCAATACAAGTGTTAGCCCACTCATAGGCTCTTAGAGCTTTTTCATACATCAATTTTTATAATATTCTATAATAAATATTCATCCCATTAGTATTTATATCCCTCTTGGATGGAATCCATCTTGGTTTAATGATACACAAGTGTGTCTATATCATCATTCACCTAGACATGATACTAAAATTTGTAAATCTCTCACAGTAGTCATTCAACAACACTTTGATGTCGACACTCTCTTTTTTGATACTCTAATTAGCCTTCCTACTATGCCACCTCTATCATCCATAATACCTCATACCATTCCGCCTAAATACAAACCTAAAGATGGTGTCATACCCCTTTTCCACCTCCTTCACATTTATTTTAGATCAACATAGTTAATGTGGCCATGTCGCCACAAAATCAAAAGGATAAAGGTAAGGAAAAAGTCACTCCTCCTTGGGCTCATCCCTTTTCCAAAGACAATACTACTTTAAATCCTAATAATTCCATCTTGGGTGTCTTGAAACCAATGTCTTTATAGGTTATTCAAAGCTCGATGGTGAAATAACTTCACCAAACTCTTGTGAAAATGTCCTTGTATGAGTTAATCCAAAAATCATCCCAACACCATCAAGTTTTGAATAGTTCCTTGCAATTAGTTGAGGTAAATCCTGATGATCCCCAACTTCTTACAGCTTTAGTCAGCTCTCTTAATTCCATCTCCTTGATTACCTTTAGTGATTCTAAAATTCCACTTCAACACCCTGAAGATCAATAAATTACTATTTATATTACTGCATATATCAATAAAAATCATGTAAAAAGAGTGATGATCGATGTGGGAACTACTAGTAATATTATCTCCACCCATGCCTACAAACAACTAGCTCTTCCTGATAATTACATGTCTCAAACTGACGTGGTGCTTCACTCCTTTAATGATACCATAACTACTATGGTGGGAAATATTGTCTTACATATCCATGTAGGTCCCCACATAATTCTTGAGATATTATATGTTCTATAAGGAGAGTTCCAATCTAACATACTACTTGGATGACCTTAGATATGTGTTATGTCATGTGTGCCCTCAACTTTGCACCACTGTGTCAAGTTTGAGCACAATGGGAAATTGCATTATATGCTTATCAACCCACCTCAATTTAAAACATGCAACATGAATTATAGTCTTAATGATGTTCTCATTCCATTAAAGACATCATCTTCTCTACATCATACTTTTGAAGCATTCACAAGCTCCACTACCTCCGTTACCCAGATACTGGCAACACAAATTTTTGACAAAGATCCCATGGAGGAAACTTTCAAGTATTTGTCACTCAATTAATATCATTTTTTGATGCTTGACATGTTCTATACTCCACAAGAGTATGAAAAGCTTCATATGCACCCAAATTATGATCCCTATATTAGGATCGTCATCCCTTATGGCCCCCCTAACCTTCAAACTAATTTCACATCTAGGGAACTTGATCAAGCTCCCATTGTCGATAATCCATCCTATTCACCATAACCATTTACCTATGACTTTTATTTCCTGAGTAAGCTTAGTTTAATTCACACATATCTTTATAGGTGTACTTGAAAAGGATTTGGTTTGGGTTATTATGAGTAGGGTGTTCATACACTGATTGAATATCCCACTAGTAAAACCATTGAAAATGCCAAAAAGAGGCATGGAGTGGGTTATGATGAACCAATTAAACTCACAGAAACATCCCATGTACCAATTATTGAAGAGCCAGTCTCTCCATCTCCACCCTCATCTCCACTATCACCTATAAAATTAGAGGTATCTATACCTCCTAATTTTTTTTCAATAAATGTTGTCCATTTGGGGCCTCTCACCTATCACCAAAGTAAGGAAACAAGGTCCCTTCCTCTCGTTCATCCTAAAATTATTAATGAAGACTCTCCCATTATTAACACTATCCAATGTCAAGATGATGATGTTATTCTCACATACATAGCTGTAGATGATTCCTATATCTAATGATCTCTCCTATCTAAAACATAAGCTATGTTAAATGAATTAGCCATTTACATCAGTTTTTCCTCTCATGATAACCCCCACATCCTCAATATTGGTTAATATTTGGATTATTTTGAGAAAGCTAATTATGCCAAATTTCTTAATAACCATAGCAAATCCTTCACCTAGTCTTATAATAACATGCCTAGTATTGACCCCTCTATCATTAGCCATAACATTGTCACCAATCAAGATGCTAATCCTATTAAGCAGAAGCTTCACAAAATGCATCCTCATATTACTCTCCTTGTCAAATATGATCTCTAATGCTTCCTTTATATTAACTTTATCTAACCCATTGACTACCCACAATGGGTTTCCAATATTGTTCCTGTCATAAAAGTGACCAGAGGAATTTGCATTTGCACCGATTACGATGACTTAAACCTCACTTGTCAAAAAGATAACTTCTTATTACCAGGTATCAACCAACTTGTTGATCTAACAACTAGCCATGAGATGTTATCACTTATGGATGAGTTCTTAGGATATAATCAAAACTTGGTTGCTCTTAAGGATTAAGACAAGAGAAATTTTATTACCCCATGTGGGACTTTTTGTAAACAAGTCATGCCTTTTGGTCTGAAGAATGCTGGTACCATCTACCAACATGTCATGACTTACATCTTCCATGATCTCCTAAATAAAATTTTGGAAGACAACATGGATGACCTACTCAAAAATTCTAAACTTCACCAAGATCACTTGATGATTCTCAAAATCATATTCACTCATCTCTTCCCATATAATGTTTGACTAAACCCAAAGAAATGTGTCTTTGGTGTCCTTTCTAGTAAGCTCTTAGGCTTTATCATTTCTCTCTATGATATTGAATTTGACCTTGCTAAGGTTTGAGAAATACTAGAGATGACTCAACCTACTAATATCAAATAACTTTGTACGCTGCAAGGAAAGCTTTAATCAATCCATCACTTCATCTCCTAGTTGTCAAATCATTGTCAACCCTTTCACCATATTTTCAAAAAGGATGTCTCCTTCCATTGGAGTACATATTTCCAAAAAGCCTTTGATTCACTCAAAAAATATATCCTTTCACCATTGTTTCTTATTCCACTTAAGGAAAATTAGCCTTTCTACCTTTACATCTCTACAATAGACCATTATCTAGGTGTTATGATTACACATCATGATGATCACCATCAAGAACAAGTGGTTTACTAGATAAGTTGCACACTTATTGATTATGTAACTCGATATACCCATACTAAAAATATTTTCCTTGCATTGGTCTTCATAGCATCGAAGCTTTTCCATTACCTCTTAAATCATAAAACCTATGTGGCCACTCATACTGAACCCCTCAAATACATGCATTTCAAGCCATATCACAACCAATGTGTATGTCAGTGGCTCATGTCCCTTGCTAAATTTGACTTAGAGTTTACTCAACTAAAGTCTATCAAGGGGAAAATGATTATTAACCAGTTAGCTTCCACCCCTTTACCTGACAACCAACCTTCAAACCTCAAATTTATTGATGAATCCATCACAATGCTCTCCACTGATGACATCTACTATTAAATGATGATGTTATTTTATGGTTATAAATGTCAACATGGTGGGGGTGTAAGGTTCATTATTATTCCTCTAGATGGCGAGCCTATGCCTTTGTCATTTTAACTAGATTTTGAATGTACTAACAATATGGCCAAATATGAGGCTTTGATATTAGTTCTTCAATTAGTTATCTTCTTGGGTATCAAATTAATAACAATTTTTGGTGACTCTCAGGTATTGGTTAATTAGGTTAATGGTTCCTACCTATGCAAAAATGAAATTTTGTAGTGATATAAACATCATGTAAATACGTTATTGGGATAATTCAACTCCTATCTCTTACAAACTATTCTTTGATCTAAAAATAAGTTTGTTGACACAATGGATTCACTTGCTCCACATATACCATCTTCACCTGCTTCCTCAAAAATTTATGTCACTATGCATCACTTAACATGGCCTTCCTATATATCAACTAACATCCTTTTTATCAGAAATGTAACATACAACCCACATGACTTATAATACAAGCAACTCATGGATTATATTTCCTTTTCTATTACCCATTTTGATCTCTCCAATAATGGGAGATGTGCCTTCATGAAATTTTCTACTTGTTACACTATGCTAGGGGGACTTCTCTATAGGTGAGGTTTTGATGGTCTCCTCAATAGATGCCTCACTAGTACTGAGACTCCCTTCACTATTAAGGAAGTCTATGATGGAATTTGTGGTGGACATTTTAGTGATCACATAGTTTCCAAGTGAATCCTTTGACTTGGCTATTATTGGCCAACACTCCATCAAGATTATAGTGATTACATTTTGCATTATATTAAATGTCAACAACACGTTAACCTACTTCACATTCTAATTCATGAATTACAAGTCACCAAAGACTTATGTCCCTTCTCCCAATGGGGCTTGGATATAATTAGTGATATTAACCCTCACTCATCCCTCCATCACCATTCTATCATTACTACCATTAAAAACTTCACTAAGTAGGTCGAGGCCATTCTTCTCATCTCCACTAAGGCTGAATTTTTTTTTGATTTTATCAACCATCACATCATCTACCATTTTGGTGTCCCCCACAAAATTATAATAGATAATGAAAAATATTTTAAAAATAAGACTATCCAAAATCTTTGTGATCCCTTTGGAATCAAATTAATCTTCTCATCATTATAATATCCATAATTAAATGGATAGGTAGAAGATTCTAATAAAACATTGACCAAAATCCTCATGAAGGTAGTCAATGATACTGGCAAGGATTGGCACATGCACATTTCTTTTTCTTTATGGGTTTACCACACTAGCATTTGAACCCCTACAAGTTTTACACCTTTTTCATTTGTCTATGGGATAGAGGCTATTTTGCCTCTTGAGGTTTAGATTCTTTTTTCTTTGGATCTCTCTACAAGTCATACTTACTAACAATGACTTTTCCCAAGAAGGTTTGACTTCACTCGAGTTCTTTGATGAATTTCATCGCATAGCCCTCAACAACCTCTAAATCTATCAAGAGGATATCAAACATGCTTACAACAAAAACCTTGAGTGAGATTTCAATATCAAATATCTCATCTTAAGGGAAAATCAACATGTGATGAACATGGAGAAAAATAAGCAGGGTAATTTTGCTTCTAATTGGCTTGGACCCTACATCATAACTCACAAGTATGGCTCAAAACATTATCACTTATCTTCTCTCGAAGGAAAGCCAGAACCCAAGCCTCTAAATGTTTTGCACCTACAAAAATTCTTTTGTTAATTAAGTGACACTTCACCTCATGTTTAACTTAAGCTCATCCCTTGATCAACCCTATTACTTTCATCTCCCTTCTTCTTAACCCTTAATCTTACACACTTAGTTAACCTATAAATTGTTATGGTTTTGCCCTCAAAGTGGAAAACCCCTAAGCCTCTATAGTCGTATCCATGACAAAAAATAAAAAATAAAAAATGGGATATGTAGACCAGTTATAATCTCTCAGGTCATGATTTTCAATGTAGACTGCTCCCTTGAGGGACAATTGCATACCTTCTCTTTTATACTATCAATAGACTACTACCTTGAAGGACAAATATTTAAACTCAAAAATAGATTCTTAGACCACTCCCTTGAAGGATGGCTAGGCCAAGCTTTGTTATCAAGGGAAATAAAATTAAAAAAAGCTTCTCATATTGATTAGCTTCATACAGCCTCAACACAAATGAAATCTCATTGTAGGCTTCCTACATGATTATCTTACACAAAAAAAACCTTTCAATCATGGACTTGACTATAGTAGCTCTTGGGTCACCCACATCAGGGCCATACCATCCCCACTTAAAAGGTTACACTACCCAAACACTCTTATTGATTTTATCCTTTTCCCCTCATAATCTTTCTAGGGACTTTGAACTCACTTAACATAAGGTGAAAATGATGATTATCTAACAAATGAAATGGTTCAATGATGCAAAGCATGAAAGAGGCTCATATTCCTAAGCCTGTTTATGTTATGATTATGGTCTTTGCTAGCACACAAGCATCTTACCTCTTTATTTCCCATCCTAATCACCTGTTAATCTCTCTACTGAGAAGAAAAAATCATATAATATCTTAACTAACCTATACATTTATTTTAAGCATACACCATCATAAAATATGGAAAAATTCAAAGATGAAGCTAATAAATCAACTATGCATATACCATCACACATGGGAAATGCTAGTATAATTCAACTAACATTCTCAACATTAACATAATAAAAACTGCCACATCAACATCATCATCACTATCACAATAAATGCATCTCAAAATAACACAATTCATATATATACACTCAACATAATGAATGTACATCTCAAGACATAAGGGTGAATGTACATCATTAGATCATAACAATATCATCTCTCCCTCAAAATATACATCTCTCATCTTTAGCTTGTAGGCTGGTGTGTATACAACATATAACACAATAAGAAAATTTGGCACTTAAAATCCTTGAGGCTATACTCATGGTCATGAAGAAGTAGTGTCATCACCACTCTCTACCTATTTATGTATACGTGAGTTAGAAGTTATGGCATGTGTCACTGATCTCTCCTACTCTCTAAACTTGGAAGACCTATAAATCTATGGTAACTACATGATGAACCTATCATATTATTAGAGATATAGTCTGTAGTGGTCCCATTACACCTATTGAAGGCCCCTATATTGGTCCCTATGGTGGAGGAGGAGTAGCCTTACCTTTTACTCTTAAACTATCCCTCTCTACTATTAGTGTAGTATTATAACCCTGTAATACCATAACTTGGAGGTATAATGCCCTGACCTATCCATACAATATCAACACCTATCCTTATAAAACCAATACCTATGCCTAAGCTACATTTCAGTCTTCCACTACCACATCTCAGGCCTGCACTACTACATCATGTTTTTGTATCATTACATCCTAGGCCTATACAACTATATCTATCTCTCTCATCACTCCCTATAAATTTCATGGTGGCCTCTTGACCTAAATCACATGATGTAAACCTATCTACCATGCAAGATATGCCACTATGCATCCAATATCTACTACACTTGGGCCTGTTAGCAGTTCCTCAAAATCTATCCCATCTATCTCTTGGGGTAAGGATAGGGGTGGTTATATTCATCCCTCTTATATCAAGGAAATGTAGGAGGTACATCTTGTAACAAGATAAAATTTCTCTTTATCCATGCCATGGGTATCATCTCTAGCTCTCTGGATCATCTCCCTCTGACCTATAATGTGCTTTGTAAACCAACAAGTTGTTCTGCATGTCCTATAAATGTATGGTATGTCAATCAGGCCCTCTAAAAAATATCTATAATTATCAATCACTCTATCATTCACCTATAATGATCAATATCTCACACTATGCCATTTACTCAGGTTTAGGCCATACCATCTCTCCACGATCTGAAACTAACCCTAAAATAAGTTACAATCATGGTGGGTAACCCTAATGGTCATGTCACCAAGATATGATCATATGCCCAATAATGAATAAATTTCTTGACACACAAACTATACCATCATCATAACCTCAAACCCCATAGCTCTTTGTATAACTATGCTAGAAAAGCTAGTCCCCATGCGAATATAATTCACTACTCAACCATCTATTCCAGAATACGTATCAATGCAATAGGAAATCTCTCACCATATATGTCTGATAGTGCATACATTGTAATCTCTATCATCATCATGATGCTCAATCGATGCTACTCCTCATTAGTAGTGTATAGTGGCTCATAGGCACAGCTCACTAAATGATAGGTAACCTCACTAAAATGCTCTCTAAATAATGTAACTATGTGAAAATCATATATCTCTCTTGAACATGTGAATAGATCTTCACCCTAGAATGACAACTATAAAATAATATACACATCTTCCTTTGTCACTATCAACTCTCTGATCAAAAAATAGAAGGTGTTGGTGGTGTGATCCCACCTCTCAATCAATGCTATCATCAAAATAACATCCCTTACAACTCTGCAATATCATTTCACTCCTAAACCTAAAGCTACCATGTGCTCCCACTCATCTAGGGTAACATCCCTCCTCATTTTCAACAACAACATGAGTAGTCAATCTCATAATGTCAACTCCTACCTAGCTTTCATCCATACACACAAACCTCAAGTCACATACTTTCCAATATAACCTACCTCTAATCTTTTCCCTTCTCTCTAGGAGAACTACATTGGTTTGAGGCCCTCAACAAGGCTACATAGGTAACACTCAATCGACATGGGGTCTTCTAAGGTTAGCTGATCCATATACCTAACTAATTATCTAACCTACTCTCTCATTTCCACCTTAGGCCTCACTGCTTCTCTCTACCATAAGCCCAACTTCCTATTAAAACTCTAGGCCCCATATTTTATCTCCCAAACCATCGACCCTATGACCTACCTTTTAAGCTCTAGGTCCCATGACCTATTTAAACCTACCTTTTACTAAACCATTTCCCTTAAACACACTCTTAACCATACCTTAGATATTTTTCCCTATGTAATGGGAGAACTACATTTGCTTGAGGCCCTCAACCAGGCTATGTAGATAACACTTAGTTGACATGGGGTCTTTTGAGGCTAGCTTGGCCATTAAGCTACTTGACTGCCTCAATTAGGAATCCTAAATTGACATTTTCTACCATTTTGGGTTTGTCAAGGTTAATGATGTCAGTTTTATATGCCAACATCGATGCTTGGTGTTAGATAATGTCGATGGACCCCACTAACATTAGTACTATGTTAGCTAACATCAGTAGACTCCATCGACATCGATGATTGGTTTGGACTTAGGGCTGAATAACGCATCTCCCACTTTTTAGTTTTTCCCTAAAAACTACCCATAAATCCCTCCTAAATTAGCCTAAACCTACCCACCCCATTTCCTACACTCCTCAATACATTTTTTTTGCCCAAAATTTTCAATTTAGCCTAAAAACACAAATTAACAAACTTAAAATCATAATTAACTCACAGAGGCTCTTATCTCATCTCTCCATCTCTATTATGCTGGAATAGCTAGTCCTTATGGTGGCATACCTCCCACTATGTCCCCTCTTATCTATGCCCTCTAACTCACACTTAGAGCTCTTTTTATCTCCAATAAAATTCTACAAATGAGTTTTAGTGGGTCACCAAATCTCTTTTTGTCAAGTTTAGTCACCCATCGACATCAACATCCTTGACCTAAAATGCTGATGTTAGCACTATTTCCTACCAACATCAGTGACATAATTGATGTTAACACCATTAAATTAGTGTTTATAACACCAACCAAAACCCTTTGGATTCTACCCCTAATTTGGGGAAAATTAGAGCTCACGTATATCTCTTTTACCACTACAACCAACTTGGAGATCACATATATCTCCTAAACCATGATAACCAACCTTAGAGATCACTTAAATCTCTACCCATGATGATTTTCATTGGATATTGTGAATATCTCCTTGATCATTGACCCTTTTAAAGAAACCTTACATTGCTTATCTTGATCACTTATGCTACCTCACTATAGTTGGCTATTGTACACATGCATGTATATTAGGTGTTTTGGATCATGATCAAGCTATTCATATCACCTAAAACCTTTTATGTTTACCAAGGGCACTTCCTACCTCAAATAATTGGCACACATGGACCATTGGATCTACAAATTTGATTGTTTTGACCTTATAATTATCACTTATAAGCTCTGATTTGGTTATTTCTATTTGAATCCTCAACCTTACCTATTCTTGATTTTATAGAATATAACTTGTAGTAGTATATGTGCTAACTATGATACCATGTTCTCACTCAACATCCACTTACCCAATTTACTTATTATGAAATTGGTACCTAATTGCAGTTTCTCCTCTATCAGTTCCTATTTTGAGGGGGGATACCTCATCCAATACCTTGAGCATCCAACTCCTATTTTTGTCTTGTAACTTTTCAATGCAAATAACAAGATAAAAAGGGGAAAATTTAGACACCAAAATTATGTCACACACATGTGTAACTCCCTATGTTAAAACCCCCCTTGAGCCCCTTTTCAATAATAATAATTAGCCTTCTTAACCCATTATTTTACTCCTCACACATTTAATTAATTTAAAATATTTAATTAAGTTAATTAAAAACTACTTATACCACCTTTCCTAGCCACCTCATCCTAAGACTAATTCTTACCCTCTGAGTCACCTCAAGACTTAGTCCCATGATCATAACTACCCATGACTTGTTCTTACCCCAAAAATAAATTCCTAACTGCGTCCTTCTTAACCTCCCATTTCTATTGTTTCTTAATGGATACCACACTTGGCATGAGAAATAATAGAAAAAGGGATAAAAATAACCCTTTTACCTATTCTCATGCCATCAATGTTAGTTACTTAATCCAAACTCCAAAATTATGTTTAGGTCAACAAAAATCAATAAAACTCAATTATTCACATAAAAGCTTTTGGCATTCAACTTTCTACATTCAGGCTTACTATTACTCTGCACAAATCAATCCAAATTAGGAATTAATATACTACATAGATCTTGGATTCTTCTGAACTAGTAGTACACACTTGTCTTTTTGATCACCAATTACTTCAACATGCCTCACCAGAGCCATCTATCTAGCACCCACCATTCATCCACTTCATTAAATAAGTATATCACTATTTTTTGGTAATTCCTTTAAAATAGTCAATTTATAGTTACTTTACATTATACTATTTATCATTTCACAAACATCTCAACTCTCCCCACGAAGGGGTTATAAAACTCCTTCACCTATTTTCCTCTACCCTAAACACACTAACCTTTTATCTAGACCTACCTAAGTCTTACACAACCCCTTACGACTCTTACCAACCTCATAAACCTGACCAACATCCACCTCTTAGCTTAGAAAACTCTCTTGCGACCCCCAAAATCCTACAACCCCTACTAACATCAATCATGTAACCAATGTTAGTCATATAACCAACATTGGCCATACCTCCTTACAAAAATTGATAGACTAACTAACATCGATGCCTATGGATTTCCTTTAACCTCCTTGAACCTACTTAAACCACCTCTAAAAACATCAACAACTCATATTACCTACACTATCTCACTCTTTGCTACACTCAGACTACAAGAACGGTATCAATATCTCTCTCTTTCATTATATTATTCATTACTAATTTTGTTTCAAAAAGTGGATTGTCATCCTTAAGGAATTTTGATACTTTTAGGAATAAGTGCATGCATAGCTTGGTAGCCCACTCATATATCTGCTAACAAATATTTTTGGTGGTAGTACTTTCTTATTCATAGGCAGTCCTCCCCAGCCAAAGAGGAGTGATCAACATCATCTCGATATGATGCACAACCAATTTAGTTTCTCTCTAATACCTACCTTTCGTCTCTATTTCTCCTTAAACATCAAAGAGATTCAAAATTTAGTGAAATAGATATAGCCCTCTATGCACTGATTATTCTTTAGAAATGCATAGGATATCTATGGATAACTTATTTATGTTTAAACCCATAGTATATATTTCAATGACTAAGTGACCTATGAGGATAGGCTATAGGATTTTAATTGAGGTGAGTTGGCTTGATCACCCCTAATATGACTAAAGTCAACATACATATACAATACTCAAAAGAGAGAAATCAAGTCCAACGTAGTTCTCCAACACAAGTGTTTTGTATAACTATTTACATTTTACTATATTTATGATTTTATAATTATATTGAATACTTGATGACTTGGGATTAGTGTTGCATAAAACTAGTTTAGAACTTGGCTGAGGACTGATTAATGTGATTAAAAATTGAATTGAAATAATAGGGTGGATATTTTGATGTATGGAGGGAGTGCACATCATATTTTATTTACTTTAAAATTGAAGGTATATATCAACCTATCTATTCTAAAATAACTTGTTGTTAATATAGTATTATCGTAAGTGTGATTCATAAAAATAAATGCACTACATTACTTCAGAATTGTTAGATTAGGGGTTTATTACTTTCCCTTATTTATTTAATATGGGTTTTTTCCCCTCACTTAGAGTTTTAGTACTTTCATGGAGAGGCTTGATTAAGTTTACATATTAATGGATGACTAGGAAGTAATTCCCTTGACTAGCTATTCTTGGTATGGAACTTACTCCTCTATTATTAACTCTATTTACCACCTTTTATGGAGGAGTTACTATTTTATTCTAAGTTTATATTGACAACCTTTTGTGAAGGATTTACTTGACACTCTCTAGTTTGTACTTATCACATTTGTCAGCATTATTAATGAAAGTTTTTTTTAGATCCAATCTTTTTATGTAATATTTTTTAATTATGTATTTCATTAATTTTTAGCTACTTCACATTGTGTACTTTATTTGATCATGTGTTCATTATACTTGTGCATTTGACTTATTCATATCTTGGACTCAACCTTAAGATTGTATCAAATCCACCCTAGTAATCATGTGTTTAGTTTTTATTATTGTAATAATTATTTTGAAATATTGATATTGTTTGAGGCATTTTTTACAGGGTTTTCAAAAAAATTGGTGTTTTTTGAAATACTAAAAACCTTAATATTTTTTAAAATTGCTCGACCACCCAAAGAAATAAAAAATATTTCACAGTGTTTTTTGAGAATAAAAATATGTGGGTTTCATTTTATTTGATTTAACTCTCCCTTGTTTATACATGCTCATTGTATTGATTATGATTTAAGGACATAAATGATAGTTGGATGTGCATAGGCCTATAACATATTCAATTCATGATTAACATATCAAAATTGAGGTAGTGTGTAGACTTTCCAAGCACCCCATTATGAGCCTCCTTATTAGATTGTGCCTAGACATTTTGATCGATGTAATCCTGATCTAAGGCATTTTTATCTTACAAATCCTAAATAAGCCATTTATAATTTTACAAAGTCTTGATATGGTCACATAGCTATGAGGTAGGCTAACAAAATCTTTTTTAGAGATTACTGGTTGTGGGAGTTCCAAGGGAAAGGTGGGTCATTTTAAGGAGATGAAAATTGCATTATTCATTCTAAGTCATTGGCATATTATTGTTGGATTTAAGCCATTAATTGTCACTTATACATTCAAAATAGGGTTCCTCACAAGGCTTTAAAAGGTATAACTCCATTTGAATCTTAACACAACAAGAAACTTGTAGTTGATCACTTTAGGGTTTTTAGATATCTAACCATGGCACACATAATGTATAAGAAACTAAAGGATATGGAACTATATACACCATAAATTGGTCAAACATACACACATATCATGTCTTTTCATAGTCCTTTTATAAAAGACTTTGATTAGAGAATATGATATTTTATTCACATCTAGCCATGTCCCTTTGTTTGTCTAGTCTTAGTCTTACTACATTTCATAGACATCTTTTTGCTTATCCCCATTCATCCATAGCTTTATATACTTAACCATTTCAAACCCAAGCAACTCTTATAGGCCCAGACCCATCCCTTACGTCCCATTCCCCCTATACAATAGCACCTAAATAAGACTACAATGTTAAAACCTAGGGTGTCTAGTTGCTAGCATTATTTTCCAAGTGCAAATTTGGTCCCAATGATTAGTTTCTTTTATAAGATGAGTCTTATCCCTCTTCTTTGCTTTGTTCTTAAGTTTCCTAGTGTTGATTAAATGCAAATAAATCTCCCAAATTCAAAATAATGAGTTTCTTATATAAATTACTACATAAGGTATTTTAAATCTATCACTTACTATTATGACACATTAGACAATAAAAATCAATCAATAGTATAGCTCAACTTCTCTGCATCACACCTAGATTTGCATGCTTGATCAAGGAAGGGCCTAGGAAAACTATATTTTTACATCAATCATGCACATTTATTATGCACATTCCCTAAGGGATAATTACATTTGATCTAAGAACCTAGCTTAAGGGCTAATGTAGGCACCAATCAAAACAAAAAGGGTTATTAATTATGTAATCATTATTCCCCTAACCTTGTTTTTCCGTCTTTTGCTTTTTATCTATTTGTTGTTTCCATGTGTGTAAACAAATGTAGGTACTAAATATTGAAACAGACCTACATCAATCTTTGATGACTCCCAGGACTTGAAATTTGGTATGCAGGGTCATATTAAATAGATGAACAGAACCCAAATAGATTTTAGCCTCAAAATAACAACATCAAGAAAGGACTAAGCACCAGACATTAGGGTGTCCTATTTTTAGCACTCTTATCTAATTAGAAAATGAAATATAGATCCAAGTTATAGATAGTGTCTCAGTCTTATGTACGAGTTTCATATTATTTTTCCAAATAAGTGTTCCTCTCGTTTATGCAAGTTAATTTGATCAAATTGATATAAACTAGTATTTTACTATATTTAATCAAAATATTTCCCATATTCTAGACCCTTATTATTTAGGAATTAAAAATCTAATTTACTAAAAATAATAAAATATTTGGTGAACCTGACTTACTTGGAATAAACCTAAAATCCTAACTACACTTAGGGTTTTTCCTTCATATCTTGTTAAAAATTTTAATTTTCAAAATTTTGACTTTTGTGTTAATTTTGGTACATTTATCCTATTCAAAACTATTTTTAGAACTCAAAATTATTGCATAATTTTCAAAAATTCTAAAACCCTATTTTGAAACCCTAGATTTCAAAACTAGGCCATCAAACACCAAACTTTTCCTCCTTACAAATTTTAGAACACAATTTTGAATTTTTTTCAAATTAATTACCTTGTCAAAATTTATCTCAAAATTTCAAAATTATAAGTTTATTGTGCAAAAATTTAATTTTCAAAATTATAATTTTTGTATCAATTTTTGTTCATTTATCCTATTCAAAACTATTTTTATAATTTAAAATTATTGCATAATTTTCAAAATTCTAAAACCCTATCTAAAAACCCCAGATTTTGAAACTAGGTCCTAAAACCTCAAAGTTCCCTCCATTACAATTTTTAGAAAAATAATTTGTTTTTATTACAAATTGTTTAGGGTTATCAAAAGTAATTTTTAGAATTCAATGTTAGTAGTTATTTGTGCATTTATTTCCTTCATAGTACTTTTCAAAATTCTCTTTGGTGATAAAATGGCCACAAAGACAATTCCTCCTTATCCCATAGATCAGTTTCTAAAAATTTCTTACAATTATGACAATGATTGGAAAACTTTGTAAAATTGCACATTAACTAAAACTATAGAAAATGATTTCATTTATACTGATGATAATGATTATGGTTGTAATGAAGGATATGCTGATATACATAATGATGAGGGTGAATCAAAAATAGATGAAAATTTTTCTCTTAAACCCATCTCTTTTATTCCTTATAGTGAAAATAATTTTGATAAATGGGAAAGATACATCTCACCTCATTTTCCTAGACACAATACACCAAATGCACAAATTAGTCATGCACTTCTAAGTGAACCTCTTATTAGTAATGATTTTCTTCCATATGAACCTAATCTCTCTCTCCTTTTTGCTACTAATATGTTTAAAATCCAATAATATAAATGCAATAGAATCAAATTACCAAAGCATAGTTTAATTGATGAATTATGTGTCCTTAACTCTACTCTCTCAAAAGAATGTTCAAATGATAACTCTCCTACTGTTGCTTCTTATGTTAAAAATGAAGAAAATGCATATACTCCATCCATGGATAGCATGAATACACATGATATCCCAAATTCCAATGATAAATTCTTAAATATTAGAAAGGAATTAAATATTTCTCTTACACCTCTCCCTAAAAATGATGGAAGTGATAATGAACATTCAAATGAATATGAAAATGAAAGTGAATATGAAAATGATACTTTAAATTCTTCTATTTCAGATGAAAAAAATGTAGATTGTGATAATGCATGGAATAATGATGACTATTATGCACATAGTGAAGAAGAATATGCATCTAATGTTTCTAAATCTTCTCCCACTTCTTCTCTAAAACAAAATTCATGTCAAAATATTGATCCTACTTCTAAGAATGATTCTATTTTAAATAATGCTCATTAATTCTAATAGCGCATCTTCCACTTAATTAGAATATGACACACTAAAAATAAAGATACCAATAAATCCCCCAAGCCACCCCTCACTACAGTAGAACCCAATTCTCACCCTTCATCTAAATAGAATGGTATCCGACATCCCTCTAGTAAGGTCCAAGCTATCATTACTCCCAAGGTTTAAGTGATCACACCCCATCTTTGTGATCCAATTGTAAAATTTAGTTTTCTCATGGCTAAAATTAACAATCAAATTTAATGATTAAATGAACCACTTCAAGATAATAATGTACCATCCTAGGAGATCATCTATTTGATGCATGCAATTAGTGAATTACAACACCAAGTACATCTCCTTACTCTACAAAACAAAGATTATAAATCTTAGATGGATGTCAATGATCTACATGGTAACCCTATTCTAAAGACATTCATAAAAGCTTCATTATCTAATCATTTCTATAATACCATCATTACCTCACTTTGATGGAACTCAAGATCCATTTGTACACATTCAGGCCATTTGGAAAGCTTTACCATCTCATACAAGCCCATTGATTCTACTCAATTTTTTACAGTCTACATTAGTGGGGGAAGCACAAAATTGGGACTTTCATCTACTCCCCATTGTCTCATTGCACACATATGATGACATAGAGGAGACAATTCTTAGATATTACATTGTAAACATAGGCCCTCATGTTACATATAACAAACATGCCACACTACATTAGAATTATTTAGAGCTAGTTAGTGACTATATCTTAAGATTTAAATCTCATATGTTAAGATTGCTATATAAACTATAAAATTTAGAGATTCAACATATCTTTATTAAGGGACTTCACCAACCTCTCTTTGAGCATCTACTATATCAGATAGAGCCTTATTTTAGACATTTTAATTGTATAGTTTTATCTTTAGAAAAGAAATTGGGATTGATTAAGGTAGATTCAATTGATCATCACTCTTGATTTCATAGTACCACCTTTAGATACAACTCCTAACAATCAACATCCACCATGTCTTAGACAAGATAGGAGACCACAACTAAAAAACAACTAGTTAATAATAAAGAGCCAATTTTTAGAGCACGCCAGTAGTATGCACTATAAAGAACAACAATAAAGCACCACTATAGTTTGATTTAGAGTAGGATATTACATATATCAATTTATCAACACTATTAGATAGAAGGATAATCACATTACTTTCTGTTCACTAACGAGATCCACATCTCTTACATAGACATCCACATTGTCCTTTTTAAAACTATCATCGTATCAATGGACATAAAGATAATGACTATTTTGGACTCAGAGATTGCATTACTAGATGTGTTGATAATGGTATCACATCATTCACATAAGGGCATACATATTTCCTCCATTATAGAACCCTAGATCTCATTCCTCCATGATTGAGTCATCTCAAGACATTTTTTTACAAGAATCATCGATCACTCATCATGATCACAATGAAAGATTTAGGATAGAATCTCATAAGAGGTCTCCTATTCCAACTATTTAGAAAGTTTGGAAACTAGTAAAATAAAAAAAACCTACATATACTAGCATAGTCTATGGAATACATAGTGCAGTTCCATATACATATCTATTAGAGTAACATGCACAATAACAAAGTACCACTCATGAGAAATATTCACTATAAACAGAGTTTTAAGGTCATATCTCACATAGAAACCCACTATAGTTAAGATTATATGAACCCCCATCACATTTTATAGTTACATAATGATCTATTATTTAGTCATATGCATCACAATAAAGGCCACATGATGTTATTTCACATAGAAATCCACTATGATTATGAATAAATGAGCCTCTTTCATAGCATCTAGTTTTAGCTACATGATGAATAAATTTTAATTTTATAGAATCTTCACACACAACAACATTTAGCACTCAATAACTAGTATCAGATAGAGAGCACATTCCTACATAGAATTAGAAGTATGGGCACTTATTCAGTTGGTTGATAGGGTTTAGATAGTGATACAACATAGAATAATACAATGTATAGTCATACTAGTTTTAGTTCATAAGATTCACTTAGCAGGGCAATGATAGATCAAAAGGTCTATCTACCCTTTATATTCTTGAGCCACTCTTGGGGATGTAATATGCACATAGTGTTATCTTACATCCCCATAATAATAACTAACATTCCTAATTCCCAACAACTATCCTATCCAAATCCTAGCCTGTAAAAATCTAGATCTTACCAAATCATATTTTACCACTATAAAACCCAATCAACTTATCCAAAGACTTTTCGACTCAAATCAAATCAAATGTATCCAAATCCTACTTTACCAATCACAAAAACCAACTCAAATTTATCCAAATACTTTACCAATTAGCATAATAAATAAATTTTCACTCACATATAATTACAATTCAAAATCAATAAGCCTAACATCACACTTATAAAATACTAAGCAACACCTCTAAACATATCAAAACAATTAATCCACATATCCCAAGTACCATTTACCAAGCACATGCAAATTCAAAATAAATATTAGATCAACCATTTCTAAAATCAACCACATACAATCAATATACTAACATATTCTAGAATCCATAACATGAATACACATGTGTTCAAAATCAAACCAACATATATATATATATATATATATATATATATATATATATATATATATCAAAAAGTTTTCAAAACACATACATCATGTAAAGGTACAATCAATCAAGAATGGGAATCATGCCCTCACTCTCTCCTCCACTGCTAGTCCCATAATCCTATTTAACACTCAATGCCCCTACACTTCCTTGAGCTCCTGAATGCCTCTTGCACCAATTATCCTACTCCAAAAATTGACCATTCTCCTCATGCAAGTCTTAATATCATCACTAAAGATCCATATAGTCATATATAATATTCATTCTCGCAATGCCACAATCAGGTGGAGGCATCTTATGCCTATCCAACTTAGATCTAAGATCATCCCTCTCTCCTATTTCCCTAACATATGTAACTATAACTTTAATAGCCTTATCAAATAAATGAGCATAAATTCCAACCATAACTATTGTTCTTTATATCAAACCCTCCTCTGTAGCATCATCAATACCATGTCATGTAAGTTCATAAAGTGTCAAATCAATGATGGTCTCCCAAAACTCATCATCTCCCCTCCCCACCCCAATAGGTGCCTCATCCTATGCACATCCCACCCTACCTACACACATAAGAAGTATAACACTACATTAGATATATGCTTTTAAAGCCAAAATAAAACACAAACATAGATACAATTTAAATACAATCATTGATTACCTCCCATAATCTAGATCAACTCAAGATATTCATATGTAGGAATATCCACTCCATCCATAGGATACAGTAGAGCCCATCATTGCCTAGCTCACCATGCATCATATGCTTCAATGCATCCTATGTCATCTTCATTAGGAATATCTATAATGACATCTCACACATCTAAAGGTAATGGTGCCAACATAGCCTCAATCAGTCTAGCATGAGCCCTTGCTCTCATTGGTGCCTATGCACTCCTCAACCATACCCATGTTGCAAGAGGAACATCTTGTCAAATTATAAACTACCTAATCACATGATCATATTGAAAGCACTCATATACTCCAACTCAATGATCATGGAACCAAAAAATGGCCCTCATTTACTGTAGCTACTCTCTATCCTCATGCCATCTAGGGAATCCTCTATAGGGCCTCCATATGATATCATGGGCCACCAGTCTATCTATCATCCTCCTATAGTGATATATCCTATGAGATCAGATAGCCAACTCACTCATCCATCACTCACTAAATGGCTAAGGATATGCCAAATTCACCCTTGATAATCTAATAGGACACACAACTATTATGTGCTCATATGCCCAATAATTTGACAAAGTGGTCGCATGCACACCACCCTTGAATGCCTCCTATGTAAATCTATATAAATCTCTGTATAAGTGGGCAAGCATAGTCCTACCCCATAAGAACATAGTACCATACATCTCAATACTTTGTACCACCCTATGCATCTTATAAGCAATAGACACTTCACTACCATCCATTACAACAAAATAAGCCAATAATAAAGCTAACCCTTTTTTCAAGTGTGGAACGCTCGACTAGATAATCACTGGCAATATTACATCACTATCACTACCTTGATGATGTACTCCTAAGGGAAACCTAGAAAAGTATAAGGATGCATGATTAATGACAGCTACACCCATGTCATCCTATACATCACCCATCACCCACTAATCAACAAATGAAAAATATGGTATAATCCTCTAGAGTAATAGTGATCTCTCTAGTAGGAAGCTAGAATGTACAAGTATCAACATTCCACCTCTTACATAAGGCAATAATCATGTACCTATCCCATTGCACTATACCTAAGTCACATAGATGACCTAATCCAAACCTATCTATAATAACACACTCATCAAGAAACAATGGTAGCATCCTCAATCACCTGACCTCTATAAAACTCTCACATCTGCTCCTCACCTATCAAACACCAAAAAAAGGACTATATAATAGACAACCATGCCAAGTAAGCATCAAATCTATAGAATATTAGATAACATATTGTAATCTCATAAAACCATCCATAGTATACATTAGTTTTGAAAAAGGACACTCGTGCTAAACTACATGCTGGAACTTGGACAACAACATTGCATCCTGGATAGTAGTGTTGACTCTAAGATAAGAGTACTACAACTAGTCAAAATTTTCCTATAATAATTTAAAAATATCAAAATACCTAGAAAGGCTTGTAAATAGGTAAAAATCAAGTGTTAAGCATGCTCATCAAGCTAATCTCCCCATTGCCTTTAATCTAGGCTGCCAAATACTCAAAATGGGCAATGGAAGGTGTTCATCTCCTAGGCATTTTTGACTCCAAAGCTCTAATATCTCAAACTAATCACTAAAAAAATGAACCCAAAGTCACTCAAAACTCCTATATCAACCAATTGATCTATTTAAAGGCAAAACACTATTTTTATCATAACTAGAGCCTCATAGCCCTATTTTACCAATTATTTGATTCCACAAAATTTTGACAATGATACTTTCAACATCACACAACCTTTACTCTTTCATTACATCATTTTCCTACTATGTAATTCACACATCCCTATACCTCTTTTGTATCTTGGCAATACAAATTGGTACTTACTAATCAAAACTTTTAGGTAACCCAACCTATTCAAGCAATCAACCCTTCACTTCATTCAATCTATTACTACCTCATTTGCCTACCACAACAAAAACAATTGTACATCTATACTATACCTAGATACAAGCTTTTATCCTAATCAATTTAAGATATATTTTACTCCCAGTAATTCAAACTCACCCATTAAACAATAGACTTTTGATCTATTCAATACATACCAACCAAGTTCTTACACATTCCACCACTAGTCATCACTTTTGACTCAACCTCCTCTATCATAGATTTCATCCCTCTCCCCAAAAGGGTCGCATCAATCCTACTATTCCTATTCTTACACTTATCTAGCACACTTATCCACTCGTACAAATAGATACACTATGGTTCTTACACCTTTAGTAGTCAAATTATCAAATTTTGCTCAAATCAATCAAAAGACATAGTGATTTATACTACATGAGTCACTTATCATGGTTTTTACAGCTCTAATACTTAGAGCATCAACATTAATTAGCTTAGATTGGTGAATATTATATAGTGGTTTAGATTATATGGGTCACTTAGCATCACTTAGCTCATATTGGTCAACATTATATAGTAGTTCAAATTATATGGGTCACTTAGCATCACTCAGTTCAGTTTGGTCAAGATTATATAGTGATTCAAATCACATGGGTCACTCAACATTCCTCAAGACATTCAAAGGGACATACCTTTGATTTATAGATAAATAGACTATCCAGATACTAGATTTTGGGGCATGTACATTACTACACATCTCACACATACAACTTTATACGACATGGCATAGTTACAAACCAGACAATAGATCATAGGCATAGTGTATAGCACATTATTTTGATCTCTAACTTTTCACATGGGACATGACATGATAGATCGTATCACATAATGTTATATAGATTTCTAGATTATCTAGATGCATCACTCACATACCAGAGTTTTTAATTAACGCCCAGGCATTACACATTTACTACAGTTTTTAGTTAACACCAAGGCATTACTAAAGTTATCACTAGGCTAGACCATATGATCATCTACATTGATGGATCCATTGTATTAATTAGACTCAAACCCATGAGTTTGTGTGGGACAGAGGGAAGATATTGGTTTTGGACCTATGAGCACTTCTTGAATCTAGTTTAGATTATTCAAATTCTATACAGGGGGAATCTATTATAGGGATTCATTCTTTCTCCAAGAACTATTTTATTTCCTCATCCACCTCCCTAGATAGGAAGTTGGACCCTTTTTTAACACACTTATCTTCACATAGGTAAGTTTAGGTACTCATCTTCTTTCTTTCTTTTACTCTAGTAGTTCATTTCATTGCATCACTAGATTAAAAGGGGGAAATTTTATAGACCCTAAATTGATCAATAAAACACACATATCATGTATATTCATAGTCCTTTCATAGGAAACTCTGACTGGAGAATATGATCTTTTATTCACATCTAGCCATGTCCCTTTGTTTGACTGGTCTTAGTGTTACTACATTCCCTAGACATCTCTTTGCTTATCCCTAGTCATTCATAGCTTTCTATACTTAACCTATTCAAACCCATGCAACTCTTTTAGGCCTAGACCCATATCCCCTAGATAATAGTGCCCAAATAAGACTACAGTGATAAAACCTAGGGTGTCTAGTTTCTAGCATTATTGTCCAAGTGCAAATTTGCTCTCAATAATTAGTTTCTTATATAAGATGAGTCTTATCCATCTTCTTTGGTTAATTCTTAATTTTTCCAATGTTGACCAAATGTAAATAAAGCTTCTAAATTCAAAATAATGAGTCTCTTATATAAAGGACTACACAACATTTTATATCTAGCACTTACTATTATGACACATTAGACATAATAAAAATCAATCAATAGTATAGCTCAGCTTCTCTACAACACACCTAGATTTAAATTCTTGATCAAGGAAGGGCCTATGCAAAATTCATTTTTACAACAATTGTGCATGTTGAATGCACATTCCTTAAGGGATAACTACATCAGATCTGAAACCCTATCTTGAGGGTTAATGTAGGTAGCAATCATAATAGTAAGGGTTCTTGATTATGTGATCATTCTTCTCCTAACCTAGTTTTCCACCTTTTCCATTTGATCTATTTTTTGTTTTCATGTGTAGATAAATACAAATACTAAAGATTGAAATATACCTACAATGAGCTTTGGTGACTCCCAAGAACCTAAAATTTGGTACATAGGGTCATATTAAGCTGACAAATAGAACACAAAAATATTTTAGCCTCATGACAATAACACTAGGAAAGGTTTATATTACTAGACACCAGGGTGTCATATTTATGGCACTCATATCCAATTAGAAAACGAAATATAAATTTGGGTTCTAAATAGTGTCTCAATCCTATGTGTGAGTTCTCAGACCCTGACTCATCTGAATCATACTATTTTTATAGATAAGTGTTCCTCTCTATTATGCAAGTTAATTTTAGAAAATTTATATAAACTAGTATTTTAATATATTTAATCATAATTCTTCCCATATTCTAGACCCTTATTATTTAGGAAATAAACATCAAATTTTCTAAAAATAATAAAATAGGAAACATAAAGTAATCCTTTCATCTTCATAGCTTATCTGGATGGTGTTAAGGGCTACCGCCTTCTTCATCCTACCACACATAAGTTGTTCATCAAGAAAAGTGTTCACTTATAGGAGACTCCCACAAGCTCAAGACTTGACACTTGTACCACTTCATTGGACTCATTTATATTTGATTCAAATACTTCATATTAGGTTGAACACATTCTAGAGGTTAAAGACATTCTTCCTAGTTTTGATTTAGATGGTAGTGATGGTAACTCATCTTCATCTAAATATAGCCACACTTGAGAGTATGATGTTTCTATACGTAACTCATCCACTTCTAGTCTTATTTTGGCTACGCAAACACTACACAACATAGGTACATGGGTTAGGGATCCTTTAGATGAAAGACAAACAAATTTAGAGTTTTAAAGTGGTCCACATGATTTTTATTCCTTTCCTTAAGAACTCTATACTTTTAGAGAGGCATCATGAATTCCTATGTGGTATTTTTCCATGTGTGAGGAGTATAAATTCTTAATAAAGAATCATACATGGGATTTAAAACTTCTTCCTAAGGGGAGAAAAATATTGTTAGATGTAGATGGATATATCAAACCAAGTATGCAAAAGATGGGTTTGTTGATAAGTTCAAGGCATGGTTGGTCACCAAGGTTTTTTCATAAATGCATAGCACTGAATACATAGAGGCCTTTACACCAGTCACCAAAATGAACTCCATCAGACTCATACTTAATATTTTCATATCTAATCATTGGGATGTTCATTAGATGGACATGAAAAGATAATTTCTTCATAGTGATCTTGAGGAGGATATTTACATGGATCAACCTTTGAGATTTGTTGATGATCCTTTATTTATGTGTGCACTTCATAAATATGTCTATGGCCTCAGATAGGCCCCTCAAGATTGTTACACCAAGATGGCCTAATTCCTTCTTATAATAGGATTCACTAGATGTCATTCAAATCCCAACATCTATTTCTTATTATAGGATGATTTTATCATGATTTTAGTTCTTTATGTTGAGAATATTCTAATCATAGTAGTTCTTATTCATCCATTTTAGTGGTGAAAAGGTCTCTTCAAGATATATTTTCCATGACAAAGATGTAATTATTACTTACTTCCTTGGGATTCATATTTCTTAATCAGACTTAGGGATAAATCTTGTATAGCCTAAATATGATCTTGATCTACTTAATTAATTTCACATGGTTGATTGTAATCCAACTCCAACTCCCTTTTTATCTCTATTCAATCTTGATTAAAATTTTACTTCACGTTTGGTCAATTCTATCTTGTATTGACAAATTGTGGGAAAACATATCTAATTAACACATATCATAATCGACATATCATATGTAATGGTCCAAATATCCATATATTTACAATAATCCCATGAGCTACACTAGAAATAAATTAAGAGGATCTTGTACTATATTCAAGACACACATTTATTTAGTATTCATTAAAGAGTTGCCATTGACATAGAATTTATTAACCATACTAACTCAGATTGGAATGTCAATATTTAGAATTGTAAGCCCACTTCAATTTATAGTTTCTCCATTAGTTTAAGTCTAATTAATTGGTCAAAAAATAAATTGAATTTTATTTAGTTATCATCTACTAAGGTAGAGTACATGTGGGTTATTAATGATACCACTAATGCCATATAGATTTAGGGGATTCTTGTAGAGTTTTTTTATCTATTTCAAATGACCTACCATCATCTACTATGACAAACAAAGTACTATTAAAATTTTTAGGAATATATTTCAGCAACAATGGACCAAACTCATAAAGATTCACATGAATTTCATCAAAGAGCTCATTCATGGGGATATAATTGATCTAATCTATTTATAAATGATATATCATATTGTAAACATCTTCACTAAACCTTTCATAGAAAGCAAGTATCTTCACTTTAAAGCTCTTGTTAAGGTTCATGTTACTAAAACATCATCTTCTAGGGGTCTTCTAGAATCTTCTTTATCTCTCTCTCTCTCTCTCTCTCTATATATATATATATATATATATATATATATATGTATATATATATATATGTATATATATATATATATATATGTATATATATATATATATGTATATATATATATATATGTATATATATATATATATATATATATGTATATGTATATATATATATATGTATATATATATATATATATATATGTATATATATATATATATGGGGGCTATTTCTTAGGGTTTTATCCTTTTATCTACTTCATGCTAGATTTATTTGTACATACATACCTCCTTAGTCTTATTTATCAGGAACCATTTATACACTACCAATCTATGTTGTGGTTAGGTGGTGTATTAGAGTATGTGTTTATTATTTTACCATATTTATTTATTATTAGATTTTTCTCTCACTTTATTTTTTTGTACTTTCATGAATAAGTTTTATTAGATGTAAAGGTTAACTATATGACTAGGAATCAAATCCTTTGACTACCTATTTTAGGTGTGAGATTTACTCCTCTATTCTTGGCTTTGTTGACCACCTATTATGGAGGAGTTAGTATTCTATTACAAGGTTATATTGACCATGTTTTGTGGAGGAGTTACTCATCACTCTCATATTTATACTTTTTAAACCTTGGTTAGTGCAATTTTAATTTTATCTCTAGTATATTTGTGTAATATTATCGCATTGTGTATTTCATTTACTTTTAGCTACTTCATTTTGTGAACTTGTTTGGTTAGAATTTTCACTCTACTCATGCATTTGACTTATCTGAACCTTGGACTCAACCCAAATATAATTAAAACACATAAAATTATTGGTTTTCATTTGTGGATACATTATAATAAAATATCATAAATAATAACATCCAAAAATAATTTTCAATAATAACTATGGCACTAGACCATTGCACCATTATTTATTAGCAAACATGGCTAAAATTAGCTAATTAAATAATTAATTTCATTATAAGTAAATGTTTAATAAATACCTTAATTAATAAATATGTTAAAAAATGAATTCTATAATTTTAATTGAATATAAAATAAAATATACTTAGGATAGCACGTTTTAATCATTGATGAGATTTGGTAAACATGCAAGAATCCTTTCTTAACAAGTCATAAAAACATACACACTGGGCCAACTATGTGCCTAAAATCTATATAAAGTAATAAATTTATTAAAATAACTTTAACTTTAGTTAACACAACTCAAAAAAGTTTGTGATACCTATTAGGATTGAAAGTGTAAGGATTAAAGCTTAGATAATTAAACATTTAGTGAACTAAACCCTAATTAACACTTCTATCTAGATTTAGGAAGTTTCTAAAATTTATTGAAAATTGAGCAAAAATATAAATCTAAGACATAACAAAATTAAATAACTCTCCTAAACTAATTAAAAAAAACAAGGATATGACACACCTTTCCTAAGATGTGGATCTTCAAGTCTCAGGAACTCCTAGATTTTTAGAGAGAGGCTGAGGAAGAAGAAAGAAGGATCAAAGAGATTTGGTGGAGGAAATTTTTTATAAATACTCACTTTTAGTAGAGGGGATTTATTCAGAAGGAGTAAAAGGAAGTGAAGGATAATTTTTGGCCCATAGTAGTAAGTATAGTGGAAAAGGATCATGACCTTTTAAGGTAGAAGGACTAGTGGAGAAGGATTATTTATAGTTAGAGCTATTGGTTATGAGGGAGAAAGGAGATGTTGAAAGCTCCCATGTACAAGAGCAAATAGAGAGTCAACTTCTTGAACATGAAGATTAAGACGAAAAGGAGGAGAAAATATTGCATCCCATAGAAAATTTAGTGGGGAAAATTTAGGAATTTTCTTTGGATGAAGGGTTGGTGAAGAATATAGTGGTATCTAGATGAACTTGCTAATTTCTTGACTAGTTAACCCAATGGAAACTAGACTCACTAACTAGACTGATAATCTCATCTTGGTAAACTCATTATAGTAGAGGACCTTATCTATTAGAAGGTGTTCATATTTTTTGGAATCTTTTAACTCTAAGGATGAGGAACTAATTTTCAATAGAAGGCATATGGAAATCTCAAACTTCTAGATGGAATCTCACATGGGATATAGACATAATAATGAAGTGGAATAAGGCCCTCTATAATTTTGGGGGAGAAATGGTCTTATATCTTTCCCTTGGTTAGAGGTATTCCCAAAAAGTCTCATCTATACTAGACTTGTATGATTTCATTAAGTTTACATCCTTCTAGATGTTAGAATTAATCTGGGAATCTTTATAAAGAGGTTAAAGGATGAAATTAGGAATGGTTTTGTGGTGTTTGGTTTTGTTCTTATAAAACAATACTAACCATCCCTATTGTCAAAATAGATTCAAGAGGGAAGATGGATGTTTATAGATACCCAGTTTTGAATAAGGCCATCCTAGTCTATATGATAATTTTTTATCCTATTAAAGGTTTTCATTGGTTTATTGATTCTATCTTGGCCCCAAATTCTAACCTATCACCAACCTATTTTAATTTTAGTTGGAAGGATGATGTGTACGGGGTTTGATTTCAGTTCACTCAGTTTGGTAGAAGTGACCACTTATTGAAGTGGCAACTCCTAGATTGAAATTTTATTGATGTTCTTAACATTGAGTATGTTGACCCTCATACTTCAAATAATGGATTAGATTGGTGCCTTCCCACCAAATCCAAGGCATCAAATCAATTTTATAATAATTTCTACCTTTTTGTGGTCAATGTATGTTTTTTAAATTGGTCTTGCTTATTGGATCTGGCTATAATATGGCTTGATGTGTTATGGTTAAAGATGACTAGGTGGGTTATGATGTTTATTGAAGTTGTTTGGAAATATGGAACACTTGTTTATTTCTTTTACCTTTAGGTGATTGTTTTTAGGATCGATTTGAATAGTCCTATGCTTAATGGTAAAAGGACATTCGCTAAGGAAAAAGTTACCAATCAAGATAGACAACATGGTTATAATTTATACTAACTCTCACATAGTTTGACAAGGAATAATTTGGGGGATCAATGTTTTTCCAAGGATATAGGGGAGCTATTCTATTACATTTTAAATCTTTGTTTGGAGGTTTTGGGTTATATTAGGAACATGCTAGACATCTCTTACTCTCAAAAATTTTCAAATTGATTCTTAACCAATGGAACTCTAGTTTCAAAAATAATGGAGAATTTTATATGTTTTACCCAAGCACTAAAAATATTGTAGACGCTCAAAAATGGCTTAGTTTTAGATGTTGAAATTCCTTTAACCCCTACCTAATTCTAAGTTTAGTTGACTGCCTTGTTGACTTAGCCCATTTATTAATTTTACTAACTTAACTTTTTAATTCACCCCTTTTTAACCCATTTCCTCTATAACCTTAACCATCTATGGTCATCTTAACCATCGATGGTTGGCCTGACTATCGATGATCAAGTCTCCAACCCTACCTTAAATATTTAAAGCATTACTAGTTGTACAAGATAAGAATGACCGCATTTATCAAATTCCCTTATGTGAAGATAACCTACTTTAAAGCATCATAATTAACAACTTTATCCTCCATCAAAATTAGCAACTTCCTCCTACACATTTAGTAACTTCATCCTATAAATGGAGAAAAATTAGAGGAGAAATAGATCCAAACATCTAGTAGTCTGAATATAAGCTATATTTCATATAGGTATCCAGTGCCCCTTCAGTAAGCAAGCAACATAAACAAAGACCTAAACCTCTATTGAAATCACTTTAAAAGGTTGAAGTAGTATCACTTTGGCCAAATTGATTAAGTCTTCCACCATCAAATTATAGGTATCTCATGCTTGTTTTCTTTGATTTTTTTCATTTTAAACCTCCCTACCCTATCAAACTCATTAGTATCTTATTTTCAATCTCCCAAATCCATAAGAGACCTTTGTTTTCAAAATTACCTAATTTTTAATCCTTTTTATCATTCTTAGAATCACATATGTAATCATTGATAGTTAGATCAACTATCAATGATCACCTCAACCATCGATAGTCACCCAATCATCAATGGTTAGTTGTTCTACTGATATCTCACCCAACCATTAACTATCACTATGGTAGAAAATAATAAGTTATTTTCACCCCCTTGACCCCAATAAAACCCTATTTTCTATGTTCCTTCCTATCCACAAAGACTATTATGATTTTTTGAACCTAACCCCAACTATCTTAGCATGAGTATTGACCCACTTTTGCTATATTTAGTGATTTTTTTAACAAGAAATTTACTTTCATCTTATCTTACATTAATTTAATTTCTAGTTATTGAATGTAAGTTTCATTTATTTTCATTTATATTAACTTAAATGTTATAAATCATGGATTGACATCCTCCTAATAAGCCCATGCTTCTTAGATCTAGCTCATGTTAGGTAGTCTAGTCAACCATCCATATAATAGCCCCTTTTTATAGTGTCTTTCTTATCTATAGGTTATTCCTTCCAAGCCAAAGAGGATTTAACATCATGTTCTGGATCATATGCACACTTTTACCAAGTATTATTCTACACACCTTATTACTAGTTTCAATACTTTCTTCCAAATTAAGAAATGAGCCCAAATTAATCTAAAACATTCTATCATGTCAGGTGGGACCTAGCATTCCTTTCTCTTCATTTATTTTATGTTCATTAAATGAAATCTAAAATTTATTTTAGGTGTAAAATAAACCTTTTGCATCCATTGATTGCTTACTTATCTTAGTTCATCTATTAACTTAAAAGCAAAGTAAATAATCATAGTCTTCAGTCTTGTTATCACACACTTATCTAAACCACATAACCAATGACCACATCAAAACATACCTAATACAAGGCCCGACTAGGATTTCATCACCTAACAGTAAACCTTAATCTTTCTTGATAATCCTACTGGGAGGTCATTACCAATGGGAGAACCAACTCAGCTCTGTAGTTGTGTATAAACTCTAAAATTTAGTATATTTTGGCTAAGCACCTAACACCCCTATCAATGTGGTGTGTCAAGTGATGGGTTAGGCCCTAATACCAAGCCACGTACTAAATTTCAACATAGATTTCTCTCTTGAGCACCTAAACACATCCTTAAACCAACCTTAGATTTCCTCTTTAGTACCTGATCTATGAACTAAATTTATTATTCACACTATCTAAGGAATAATCCAAAAGTGATTTAAAAATAATCCTAAGTTGTTAAATGCACTTTAGTTAATGTTTGATTTCCTTATGATCTTTTCTTTTGCCTCGATTTGTGTTTTGAGGTATTAGTTTCATCATTTTATCTCATATTTCTTCTCATGGTATTTACTAGATAGAATTTAAGGAATCAAATCAACCAAGAAAATACCTTTCACCACCTTGCCTCCATTAACTTCTTTAATGGAAATCTTCCCTATATACTTCCTTAGAGATCCTAGATTTGATAGAATATAAGAAGTAACCATCTTGCCTTAGATCATTACCCTACATCATGAGCCACTCATGCACCCAACCTTACCTACAACTAACCCAATTTTACCTATAATCAATTGAGATTTACTTATAAGCAATCAAAATTCAATTTTAACCAACCAAATAACTATCAACTACCACTTGAGTTGGTTATAATCTTAATGGACTAGATCACCAAGTTAGAGTCATCTATTTTTCATATCTATGATTAATCAAACCTCACCTATAATTAGTCAAAACTCAAATTGAACCAATCAACAACCTACCAATAACCATTTGGCCATCATCATACCCCACCAAAAACCCATCAACATATATCATATCAATGAACCAAAACATTGGCCCACCTACACTAACCGTCATATCTATTACCCCAACCAAACTTATCAACCAACCCACCAGCCAACCTATCAACCCATCAATCCATCAACCTATTAACCCAACCAGCCTATCAATCTATCAAACTAATCAAATAAACCCACCTTATCAAACATACCAACCTTACCCAACTTATCAACAATATCAAATCTCATCAACAACTACCAACAAAACCTACCTAACCTACCTAACCTACCTAACCTATCAAACCTATATAACCTAGAAAACTATTCAAATTTGTTAAACAAATGAACCTCACCAAACCAACCAATTATCTAAGAAAGCATGAGTCATTGGTGTACCCTCTTCTTAGGAAATACACACCCCTAGGGGAATCGTATGCCTCAATCCTTAACAAACTCTTAGAAGCTTCTACCATTAATATTCCTCAAATAAAACCCATCAATAGTTCTCTTCTAAATCTAATTTAGTTTATAGATAATTAATTTTTTACTTATCATCGTGCACACAAACATGACATAGATAGATGTGGCTCTTCTAAGATTTTCATCTAAAACCTTATCAATCATAAATAGGTTTCAAAGATATTATTCATATTATTCCCAACCTAGACTTGAATATCATCAAGAAATCAATCATTAAACCTCTTACTTCATTCAATATTAAAGAAACCCATGACCAAATGCCTCAACATCATGAGGTCCATCCATTTGATTTCAGCCTTAGTCAACTTATAACTAAGGAAACCATAATCCAACCCTTAACCAAACCACTTGTAATTCATATAGGACCTTCTCAATTTTCCTTTGAAATCCCAACCAAAAAAACTAATCTACCTCTTCCACTTACCCATGTGGAACCAACTAACCTATCTCTTCCACTTACCAATTTTGTAGAGCCTACCATCAATCCTACATTACCTACCATAAACCCTACCTTACCTATCATTAACCCAAACCTACCCACCATCAACGCAACCTTATAAAAAATTCAACCCAACTCATCTATCATCAACCAAACTAAACCAACCGTTAACCTAACTAGACTTACCATAGACCTAACCTTACCTATAACCATCTACACAACCTTACATGACCAATCAAACAAAACAATTAAACCAACCTCTATACCAAATCAATCAACCAAAATCAACATACCTTTTAACTCAATCCTAAACAACCTCTCTAATAACACAAATTAATATCAACCTATCAAACCTACCAAACCTAGCCTAACCTACCTAAATTAAGCCAAGCCATATTTTCCTAACCTTGATAACGTAGAAGAACTCCCACCTGAACCACCACCCATAACTTCAGCTGACTAAACCTAAACACTTAAAAGTAATAGGTAAAAATCTCTTTTAGGAGGTGGATGAAGTCATCTTCACCCCTCATAAACCTTCTTATTAACCAAAATCTCACCTTGGGATCCTTTTTTATACCTTAAAACATTCGTAGGAAGAGCAACCTGAGGTAAATTTCACTCCTTAAAGCTTTCAACATTTATTAAACCAAACTAACCCTTGGAATTTTTTCCTTTATCTATTAACCAAAATTATCAACCAACTAAATCTAAACTATTAGGGATTACCTTTCTCTTTAACCCAGCCTTTGGAGAGTACCTTCTCCATCAACTAAACCAAACATCCAAATCTTTTTCACCTCTAATCAAGTTTTGGAAAGTAACTAGGGGACTTGGCATCTATGTTCATAGGGAAGTTTTCTTTCAATTGGGTTGGACCCTACATCATAACCCATAAGTATGGATTATGAGCTTATCATTTGTATTCTCTCAAAGGAAAACTAGAACATGAGCCTCTCAATGATTTGTATTTTCATCCTTTTTACTGTTAAAAGAAGATTTCAAACTCACATTTCTGTCTAACTTAAGCTCATCCCTTAGTTTATGAGATTTTTACCTTCATCTACCTATCGTTATTCTTTTTAGGGATAATTGCTTACAACACAAGACCATGTCATTATCCATCATAGTTGTAGCCTAATCCTAAGTATGGATAACATGGCTCTACCCATGTCATAGTTCTCATGGATACTTTTCATCTCTAATTAGATGGAATCCTATGGTCAGTTGTCTCTCAAACCACATTCCATCACCTATCACCAACCTTTTGTGCTATAATTCTTGTCTCCATAAATGTAGACATCTAAACCCAAATAGACTTACCCATATCTCAACCTATCATTTAAAATCAAAGTAGGCTACTAAAATATCACTTGGGTCCATATCTCTAGCATTGTAGACCACTCCCTTTGAGGACGACTTCCCAAAAACCAAATATTGCTTAAAAAATAATTGCTCTCTTGAAGGATAACTATAATGTAAAAAAAAATCCAAACTTAGACCAATCCCTTGAAGGATGGCTATGACAAAATTTTGAAAGTAATCATTTAAAGATTCCCACACCAATCAACTTCACCCCTTTTATCAAAAATAACAAAAGATGAAAAGGAGTGCCCTATATCAAAATCAATGTGAGTAATCCCAAAAGGGCTTCAATCAGCTCTTTCATATATATATTTAGTAGACTTCTCACATTGGTCAATCTACACTTTGTATTAAGACATGAACTTGTCTATTATGATTCTTAGGTAACCTATAGAAGGGGTAAACTAACCCATATAAGGTTACCCTATAAACCATTTCCCATTAAACCATCACCTACCTTCCCCTTTATACCTTCTAAAGATCAAGGGACTTGGATCTTACTTGACACCCAGTGATCAATATACGATCTTGTCAATCAAAGAATGCTAAAATGAAGCATTCGAGAGACTTATGTTCACTAAGCCCATCTGAATTCAATTTTTTTAGGTCCATTCCAATGAACACATGATGCCTTTCTTACCTTCTCATTATTATACATGTGTCTCATAATTCTTTTACCTTTTTACAACATTTAGTTTGTCACCTATACTAACTTTATGTGTCTTCATTATATCCCAATATCATATATCCTATCCAATCATTGAAAACACTATTTTCATCACAACACTATAAAATATATCCCATTTATGACCTTAAACATCCACCATATCATAAACCACATCATCAAAATAAACAATCAAAACCATCCTATCTATCATCATGTATAAATACATCAATCCTCATATATACACACAACATCACATCAAGCTATCAACATATCAAAATCAAACATCTACTCACACAATGAATTTTAATTCCTTCATCTCATCATCCATAATCTCCACCTATCAAAACATCATACCTATCCAAACATAAGACAAAACATATAGTCTATTTTACATATCCTCATATATACACATCTTGTATCATAAATCATGGGGTAAAAACACATCATACACATTCATAAATATTAAAACAAATGAGCTAACAATAAACCACATATCCATAATACTATCCTCACAATAACATTATGTCAACAAATCACATAAACCATGTCATCATATAATTTACCATATACATTATAAGCAAACCACATCATGACCATGAAATAACCATGTCATATCTATGAACTATGTCATCATTATCTTTACCATCAACATATATAAATAAAATAATCTATCACAAACATAAATTCACCATAATTGTATACACATAAAATCATTTATATCATATCATAAATCCATTTATGAACAAAACCATTGTATGAGCAAATTCAAAATCCATATTTGATCATATATATATTATATCCATCAAATGAACAAAGCATATACATCTACAAGAAACATCACTCATAGCATAATCAAATCACTCATGACATATCTAAAATCATACATACCTAAGATCATGCCATCCCTTATAAAAACATCATCCAAAACATAATTCCAGCAATCATATCCATCATCATAATAAACAAAACCTGCACAACAACAATCAATCAACATATCCTCTCATAAGAAAAATTTCTCATCATCATAATCATAATACATCAATACATAATAAAATAAACATTATAAACATCTATAAACACCATAACATAATCCTCATGTCATCAATATAAGTGTCATCATTATAATCAACATAATAAATATATCACCATCATCATCTCCATCAGTAAGGAAATACATCTCATAATGTATCCATGTCTCTCTCACTCATATACATCTCATGTCATCGGCATGCAGGTTAGTATCAAAATAAAAATAAAAATCATATACATCATATAATTTCATCTATCAAGACCCTAGGGTACCCCTCCCATTAGCTCCATCTACACCTATACCTATACTTGTACCTACACTATCATCTAGATGTGGTCCCCCTAATAATTTTACTTACCCCACTATCAATGTCCACTATTTTGGAGTAGTTAAATATGGACCCCCTACCAAGCTATCCCTATACTATCTATATCTCATCTCTAATGGTAACTACACCAGCACTATCACCTCATAATATATTATTTCCTTGATAGTGGCTAGGTACCATGTCCTTAGAACTATGTTAGGTGGTCCTCCTCCTATTGCTATGGCTATTCTTTCCCTTTGTCATAATGAATCTCTCTCCTGAGTCTCTAACCCAAGAGAGATCCTTGCCTAATCATTCTCATTAATCAAAGTCACAACCTACCCATATAATGTGACAATCTATGCCTATAAAGTGGCCACCTATCCCTATAATCTAGTGATCTAGGCTTGTGATTTTGATAGTACTACCTGTGTCTATCCATATAATCCACCACCTTATACTACTACCCTAATAGGATCTACACCTGTAGGCTATTGACCATCATCACCTCATTCAAAGTTAGTTATTGCATATATGGCATAGTAAAAAGCTACATACCCATATTTAACACTAGTATCATCTATCAAATATCTCAGTGGTAAGTCTTCCTTGTATAATAAAACATCCTATGGTTGTGGCTATAGGAGTAATAAATTGACATCCTCCCTCTTGTATTAAGGGAAATCTAGTGGGATCCCCTGCACTAGCCCAAACTATATTTATACTTAGTCAAATTGGATAAGCTCCATCTCATCATCCTACCTCTCAAATATTTAGTTCCAACTTTACAATGATAATGTGTAGTTGTACCCTACCCAACTTGGCTAGCTCACATAGGGCCTCCACACTACATCACCTACCACCAAACCATCTAAAGCATATCTAAACCATTTTATATCCATAGTACCACAACTATCCCTCGTAAATTCATAATCCCCTTTCCATCTAATAAATCCAACCCTATAGTCAGTCAACAAAACCATCGCAGTAATAAAGTATGAACCCAATACTAATACCATACCACCTGTGTGCTCAAAAGGCATAGAAATTCCTGTAGATATATAATAATAACATGAGGGCCTAATCAAACATAGTCTTCCATAGTAATCCTAATAGTATATATGGAAACTAAATTCTATTCAAATATGGTAGTGTAAAACAAGACACTCCCATCATCATCATCTTCTTCTTCAATAAGCATCGGTTCCCTAGGGCCCTCTGGTATAGTGGCCCATAACAAACCCCACCTACATGATATCTAGAATGAACCTGATCTAATTTATATATCAAGTCCATGAAATAATCTCTCTCATCACTCTCTACATGATATATTGTCTCCCCATTAATGGGTAGTCATGTGATATGCTGAACATCCTCTAGGAGGATAGTCATTTCCCTTGTCAGTAGTAAAAAAGTGTTCATGGTTGAGTCCCATCTCTTGATGAGAGCCATGATCATAGATAAATCACACAGTAGGTTATGGTAGTGTCTCATGGCCCTTAGGCCAACCTCTTCCATATGTCTTTACTCAGCATTAGTCATCCCATCTCAAACCTTAGCAAAGATCCTAGGGACTTGGTCCCTCATCTAGATCTAGTCACGGTCCTGCATAACAATCACATTAGCAAAGCATAGTTATTTTTCCATAGCTACCTAAGTGCTACCCTATACTCTTTTTTTCAACCCATTACAACCAAACCATTTACATATACCTTAATTACATCTATCCAAACCTCTCGAACCAAGCTATACTTTTACCCCAACACCCACCCCAACACTATCTCACAAAAAAATATTTTCTACCTAATTACTTTGCCATATATACATCTCTACTTATATGGTTTTTCCACCTAATTATTTCTATTCTCTAAAATCTACCCATCAACCCCTCTTATCAAACCCATAACACACTCGCTAAATTTTACTTATAGCTCTTTTAACCCATTCCTTAACATTTTAAAAACATTTTTCTACATTATATATACCTTCTATACCCATTTCCAAACTAAAACATTTATACTACCTTCCAAATGTAACCCCCTTCTAATACCTAACCTAATTTATAAACACTCTACCACCCCTTTATCATTTCTACAACATCGAATTCATTAACTTTATAGCAATTCTAATTACCAATAAGAATTTAAAAAATTATTAACTTTTAAAACCAAATAAATTCAATAAAGACCCCTTATCTAGCCTTTAACCCCACTAAAACCCTTTTCATAACAAATTACTTGAGCCCTTCAACCACTAATGGTTCTTAGAACTATCAATGGTTCTTAGAACTATCAATGGTCCCTCTAGTATCTTTTACCCTCAGTGCCCAACTATTGGTGGTAAAACTTGAACCCCAAACCTCCTCACTCCTCTCAAAACACACCCAAATGAACCCAATAAACTACCTAAAGAAAATTTTCAACCCCTTCCCCACCTCAAAAACCCTCCAAATCTAAGTTTGATCAACATGTTTTCCTAACTATTAAAACCCTAAAGACCTAGGGCATCATTTGCCTAAACCCATGCCAAACCCTCTTTTTCTCATTTCTGCCTAATCAATAAAATTTTTAAACAACATAATTTGACTAACTATTGAATTTAAAATTGTACCTACCTCATTCCATGATTATTGGCATGGTTAAAGTCCTTATACCACTAATAGATCACATCCTTGTCTACCCTCTATTGAATCCACACTCAATTACAACTTAAGCACTCAATCCCCCAATCATAACACTCCACCTCAACTAGTTCCAACATAAATGATAAATTGTATAAATTGCTTAGAGTGAAAATGACACAACTCAAAATGGTAAAAATAAATTCACATTTTACTTTTATCTTCATAACTTTATAGGTTTTTTTACCATTGATGATTAGGGTAACCATTGATGATCGACCCTAAGGACAACCCTAATCATCGATAGTTGGGGTCCTACATTATTTTTCCAATCTTTTAGCACCCCACCTAGGTGTTGCCCTTTTATGAGAATACCTTATCTCCCCTAAACTAACCACTTCACCTTTCAGATATTACCCTACTCTAACCAACCCATTTGAACATGTCCACCTTGATGTTGGCCATTTTGACCCAAAATATTTGTATGTTTTATGATGACCTTGCCTTGATCATTTTGACTGTACCAACCAACCTTGCCATGTTAAAATTTTAAAGTTTACACCATGTCATGTGTGACCAGAACAATTATGTTATTTTTAAAGAGCACTTCTTACTTTGGATACCTATGAATAACATTGACCCTATCTAGATGACTTGATAGGTATGACCTGATCAATTATGACCAATGCTATGAAATGGTTACTCTATCATATATCTCCCTAGAAGCTAACCTTATTTTTATCAACATTATAAAATTTATTCTTTGTATGATCTTGACTATCACACTTAGTTGTATCTTGTGCACATTTTTATGTTCCTAATTCCCAACTATTTTGTCATTTATCAAACCCCAACCTGCTTTTGCTTTCACCTCATCGACTCCCAGCTTGAGGAGGAGTAACTCCTCCCATACTCAAGAAAAATAGACCATGACCAATAATATATTCATATTTTTATTTTGTATCTTGTTAATCCAAAACCGCATAACATAAAGGGGGAAAATGTAGACACTCAAAAACTACACAATTTTAGATGTCAAAACACCTTGAACCCCTACCCAACTATGAGGCTAGTTGACCACCTAGTTGACTTATCCTATTTATTAATTTTAATAATTTAAATTTTTAATTCACCCCTTTTTTACCCATTTCCTCTAGAACCTTGATCATCAATGGTCAACTTAACCATCGACAATTGGCTTGACTATCTATGGTTATGTATCCAAGCCTACTTTGAAGGTTTAAATCATTACCAGCTATATGAGATAAGTATGGTTAAATTTAACAACCTCCTTTATGTGAGGTTATTCTTCTTTAAATCATCATAATCAAAAACTTTTTTTCTCTATAATTTTAAACTTATTCCTACACATTTAGTAACTTCATCTTATAAATGGAGAAAATTAGGAAGAGAAATGGATCTAGAAATATAATAATTCTCATCCAAGTTATATTTCATATAGGTATCTAGTGTCCCTTCAACAAACAAGCAACATCAATGGAGACCTAAACCTATATCAAAATACTTTGAAAGGCTAAAGTACTACCAATCTAGCCAAATTGCTTCAATATTTGACCATCAGGTTACATGTATCTAGAGCTTGTTTTCTTTGATTTGTTTCATTTCTAACCTCCATGCCCTATTAGACACATTATTATCTTATTTTACATCCCTTAGATCCATAACATACCTCTATTTTCCCAATTACCCAATATAAAATAATTTTTTATCATTCCTAAAATCACATAGGTAACCACTAATGGTTATCTCAATCGTTGATGGTAACCTCAACTATCAATGGTTACCCAACCACTAACAATTAGCTCAACCACTGATGTTTCACCCAACCATCGATGATCACTATGATAAAAAGTAATAGCAAGTTATTTTCACCCCCTTTACCCCAACCAAACCCTATTTTTTATGTTTCTACCTATTCATAAAGACTTTTTTGATTTTCTAAACCTGACCCTAACTATCTTAGCATGAATATTGACCCACTTTTACTATATTTAGTCATTTTTATTAACAAGCAATCTACTTTCGAATTATCTTGCATGCATTTACTTTCTAGTTATTGAATGCAAGTTACCTTCATTTTCAATTATATCAACTTAACTATTATAAATAATAAATCGACAACCTCCTAGTAAGCTCAAGATTCTTAGATCTAGCTCATGCTAGGCAGTCCACTCAACCATCCATCTAACAACCCCTTTTTCTATAATATTTATTATCTACAAGTTATTCCTTCTACACCAAAGAGTATTTACCATCATCATTTGGATCACACATACACTTTTACTAGGTATTCTTCTACACAACCTATTACTAGTTTCATTACTTTCTTCCAAATTAAGAAATGAGCAAAAATTCATCTAAAATAAATACCCTATTTCATCTTGATGTGCTAAGATTTTATGGAATATAGATTTTGTTCTCAGGAAGGCCTTCTTATGTTGAAGCCTCTTTTTTTTGTTTTAGAGTGAAGGATAGGGGACTCCATCCTTATTTTTTATGAGATTTGGGTTTTCTAATATTACTCTCAATATACTATGGTATCAAACCTCAAATGGATGAGGCCTTATTAGGGGCTATGGTTTTATATAGATACGGTTGGTCTCATGTTGAACATAGATTTTATGGATAAAATAGAAAAACTATGTATAAGAACAAATTTGTAAAGGAATATACAGAGTTTTAGTTAGTTTTGATTAGAGTGGATATAAGAAATCCAACTAAAACTTGTTTTGACAGAGTAGATCATAGATCAATTCACCTTCATGGGTTTAGTTGGAGGAAAAACCCACTTGTTGGGTTTTATCTGTATGAAGGCTAGATAGAATCCCCTAGGTGGAGAAGACCTATTACTGATGGACTCTTGTTCTATAGTGTTAGTCTCAAGGAAGTATTATTGAAGGGCCTCAACCTTTCAAGCTTTATTAATTTGTAACATCTTTGATTATGCTAAAGTTGTGAGTACCTATAAAAACTTCATGTTATGGTAGTGCGATCATTAAAAACCTCTTGTTTTATGTTTTACCAAGGTTTTGGGATCCTTCAAAACCTTTTACTATGATTTTTATGATTTTTAAAGCCGTAAAAACCTATACATGTGCTTTTTAAAGGTAGGGGGAGCCTTCAAACCCTTTTGGATTTATGGATGTAGGACACTTGAAACCCATTTTTTTCTTGATCTACCTAAGTTGTGCGAGCCTTAAAACCTTATGTTTGTACTTTTTATGGTTGTTGAATGCTTAAAACCCTCTTTTTGTGCTTTTTAAGTGTTGTTTATGGTACCATCATGCAAAACCCTGTACTTGGTTGTGGGTCTAGTTATCAAAACACTCACTTGTCTAATTCGTAGCTCCATTTTCAATAGAATTTATCCTATCAAATAAAAAACTAACAAAACCTATTATAACATCATTAATCTAGTTATTACATTGGAATCATACTCAACATTCCCTCTATAATGCAAAGAGGAGAAATGCCTATCATCTCCTCAAGTGTTCCACTAATATTAACATTATAAATTTTTTGTTGGCACAAGCTTAGCCTCTATAAAATAAACTAATATTATTATAAAACATATTACTTGTTAAAAAATTTATGTAAGTGTTGTATTTTCAGCTTTAGTAGAGGATAATACAATTATAACTTGTTTCTTTGAAGACCATGAAACCAACCCACTTCCCATTGTGAATCAATACTCTAAAATTGACTTTGTGTCATCAATATATCCTCCCCAATTTGAATTTTTGTATCTAATTATAAATAATTAAATTTATGGTCTTAAATGAATACATGATTATAATTACCTCTTGTATATCTAAAAAAATTATTCACTATTTTGTGAGTGATAATTTTCACATAAATCTAAAAACTAATGAAACCCCATAATTGATATTAGGTATTGTCATTTTAAAACAAATCAAACCTCTCACCATTATCCTAAAATTATTTTAATTGGTTGAATGAATCAATCCTCTCTCATTATCTTTTCTCAACCTTCAATTTTAGTGTCAATGAAATTAAAATTTTGAAGATTGTACTTATTTAACATGTATTGGGAATTTTTGGCTTGAAAATTGAATAATTCCTCTTTATTTTAATGGAATTACATGAAAAATAAAATTAATTCATAGGTCTAAGATAATTCATCTTAAATTATGATTTCAAATATTATTTGAAACTATTGAACTTCTCTTTAGATATATATGTAAGCATAAACTAGTTTACATAGAGATAAACATATAACACATTAGAACCTAATGCTTTTTTGTAAAGAGTTGTTTCATTTTGAATTTTTAAAAATTTCACTGATCTAGTAACCAGCTATTAGTTCTTAGTTAAAAATAACTTGGATATTGTTTCATCCCATAAAGATGCTTATTCAACTTATATACATAAAATTATTTACCCTTTACCTCAAAACCTTGTGTTGCTCCACATCTACTTATTTGTAAATCACTTAATTTATGAATTCAATTTTTACATCCATTTGATTTATTTTTCATCATTAATTAGTAGATATAAAAATGGTAATTATTATAGTATCTTTATGTGCCACTAGTGTATATTTTTCCTCATAGTCAACCTGATATGTTTGTGCAAAACCTTTTGTAACTAGCCTAGATTTTATGTTGTCAAATTTCCATCACACTTGAATTTGGTTTTATATACCCACTTGGTATCAACCCATTATTTTTGTGACTAGATTATTCATAACTTCTTGGTTCACTAGCCATAAATGACAATGCAAACATAGTATTTTCATTAGAAGCATCATTAAATTAAATAAATAAATTATTTTAAATAATTTTTATCCAATTCTAATATTTAATATCTATAATTTTATTGGATTTATGTGTATGAAAAAACCTTTTTCTCATGATTGGAGTTGATAAAAATAAATAACTAGTCTCTTTGAAAGAGTTGGTATTATTTCTTGTTGAACTATAAACATGTGTAGTACTTTGTAAGCCTGAAAAATAAAATTCAAGATAATACACATTAAATTATGACATATATATACATGATTATAAATAACATACATCTCATTTTGAAAAAATTATAATCCCTAGAAATAGTTTCAAATTTACTAGTAGCATTATAAAACTTGTATTCTTTATTTGATCACTATATCTAATGAAATTATGATCAATAATATTAGGATCAATATTCGTATAAAAAATAAAAATCCTTTATTTAAACATTACCTCAACTTGTGTTGATTGGAATTATGCCATTTCATTCAACTTGGATGGACTTTCCATCTCCCAAATTAACCTATCATTTTAATGAGTCATCTAAATTATATAAACCATCCTTGTGACTTGTCATGTGAGTTGATCTTCTTGAATCAAGAAACCAAAAATTATTTGATTCCTCTATTCTAATATTAAATGTGAGAAAATAACATGAATGATCTTGAACCTCAATTTTTTCAGCTTTTAATTCCTTAATTTCACCCTATCGATTCACTTGATTTTTAGCTACCAATATCCTAAATTCTTATATAAATTGTCATAGTTTTTTGTAGTAATGACAAATAATTTAGTTATTTATTTTACCTATTAAGTTATATTTAGATTTTCAATTTTATATTGGTTTATTTGATCTTCCTTGACTCTAATTTTTATTTTTATCTTTGGTATTTAAAGCATTTGTCTTGGTTTTAAGTGCCTCTTCTTGATCTCCTACAGATAGTCTCATCCTATCTTTATGGGACAAGAAAAAAACAAACTAAATCATCAAGACTTATAGTGTTCATGTACATAAAATCCTTAGTATTTATCATAATATATAACCATATTTGAGTTAGATATCTCAAAATTTTATTTACTATAACACTTTCTTGTATACTCTCTCCACAAACTATAATTTTATGCACTAATTAATTTATCCTTATTCAATATTCTCCAACTCAATCATTATTAAACATTTAAAAAAAATTAAAAGTCATTTTAATATTTTTATGTTTTGATTATACTAACTCTATGGATCATAATTAATGATTTGAAATTGTATTTCATGCCTCGTGGGCATTTTTCAATAAATAATTCTTATACATATGCTTTTGGATCTATGGTAAACCCTTATAAAACTAGTCTATATTTTAGCTTGTTAATTGTGCCATCACTCATAAATTTGGTCTTGTAGACCCACTTGGTTGTAATTAAATATTCATCAGATTGATGTTGAGTAATATTAGATGTATCATTCTTCTAAGTTTAAGCCATTTTAAATTTCATAACATCAACCCATTCTTACTTTTGACTTGCTTTTACATAACGTTTAGGTTCACTAGCCACATATGATAATGAAAACATAATATTTTCATCATAATCATCATTGAAAAAAATTCCTTCTGATATGATTCTAATATCTATAGTCTAAAATTTAATTGGTTGGATGTGGCTATAACAACCGCTTGTTCTTGCTTGGAGTTGATGAAAATGGATGACTATTAACTTGGAAAGAGATAATATTATTTCTTTTTCAATGAGAAATATGTGGACTCTATAAGACATAAATATAATATTCAATAGGATTACCCCAATTTAATTATTACCTCTATATATACATGATGAAATTCAGCGTACATGTCATTTTAAAAAGTATTACAATCCATAGAAATAATTCTAGATTTACTAACAAGATTATAAAACATGTATACTTAGATTTCATCACTATATCATGTGAAATTGTGATCAATAAGGTTAAGATTTAGTTTTTTAATATAAATAAACATTATTTATTAAAAACTTAGCTTGAATTTTATCAATTTTCATGTTTCCCTTTCCTTCAACTTAAATGGACTTTCCATCTCCTATTCATACTTGGATTTTGAATGAGTCATCTAACTTGTAGAAACCATATTTGAGACTTGTCATGTGATTTGAGAAGTTTGAATAATTAAACAAAAAATCATGTGATTACTTTATTCCCACATTATATTTGAGATAATAATATATGTGCTCCTGATATTGAATTTTTTTTACCTTGGAATGGATGATTTAAACGCCATTGATTAGCTTGATTCTTAGTTGTTAGTATCCAAAAATATTTTATAAAGTGTCCTAATTTTTTAAAATAATGATAATTATTATCTTTATTTATTTTACCAATGAATTTAGCTTAAAAATTTCCCTTTTAATTTGAGGTTTTTTACTCCCTTGATTCTAATGTTTTTGTTTCTCTTTGGTATATAAACTTTTATCTTGGTTTCAAGCGCATGTTATTCATATCCTACGTATAGTCTCTTATTATAATCGTGAAAAAAATTATCCCACTAAATAATAAAAAATAATATATTTTTAATGTCATTACACTCATTATGATTTTTCACAACATGTAACCATATTTTATTTAAATATCTCAAAATCTTCCTTATTTTAACAATGTCTTGTATAGTTTATGTAGAATAGGATTAAGAAGCAACTTAGTGCATGTGTTAGTAGAGAAAACCTAATATAATAAGAGATAAAATAATGTTATAATACTAATAGATCAAGGGGTGGTGTTAGTGAATTCAATAAACTAATTATGAGATTAAAATAATAAATACCTTCCAAGTAGTGGTTTTCTTTCAAAAAATGGTCAATAAACATGCTTATGCCTAGATTTGTTGTTCCAAGTATTTATCAATGTGGTGTAGTGTGACCCTATGCCATCTATTAGTTCACCAATGGCTTTGGTTCCTTGATTTTTAAATTTTGGGAGTGAGTGAATCTTCTCTAATAGTATTTATGAATAATAGATTTGCACAATTGAGTCTTGTTTGAAGTTATTTCTACATGGTAACGTTACACTGTTCAAGATTAAAAGTTATATCTGTGGCTCACTTATTTATAGATTTCATGAAATGAATAGTGACAATCCATATTGAGATCAAGATGTATGGCCAATAATTTATTCAATTTTGGAGGACAAAGTCATAAATATTTTTGAACAAGTGAGCATTAATGAGGTATGGGGAGGCTTAAACTTGATATTTATCTCTATTAATGCCTTGTACTTGACACCCCTTCAATGATGTCATCAGTGATGTCTCGAGTTAGATATTTAAACTTATAAATATCTAATTATTATATATTCAATAAATTTCCATGTATTTTCCACTTAAGCTCCTAATTTAGTTTTGATTTGCTTAATGGCTTTAGATAATATTTTGTCATTCTTGGAAATTAGTTGCACACTTAATCAAAATGGTTAGAAATTTCATTTTATAGAGTCATAATTTGATTGGAGTTGACTTAGAAGAGGATGTTATGTACGTGCATGGTAATACCCTATATAAGGTATTATAGACATGAATTGACACATGCACATGACGTGTGTAGCTGAATTAGAAGATTTTAGTGGTTCAAGATGTTATTTTACTTGGTTGTAATTTGAATTAGAATGAATTAGGAAAAGATAATGATTTCATAAAATGCATTACCCTAATCAGGGATCATTAGATAATAATCAACACCTACATATGATGTGTGTAGATGAATTAGAGAATTTTAATGATTATGGTCTAGATTATGCATTGTTATAGAATATCATTTAAATTTACAATTTTATCATAATAGTGATAGGAATTAGATTTCTACATTTTGACCTTATTTTATAAGGCATGGTTAGACTATTGGTTAAAGCAACAACTTTTAAAATAATAAAAAGGTCACTTAAAATTATCATAATTATAAGAATAAATTTGTTTCTACTTTTTTCTAAATTTTACATGAGTCATAGAGAAAAAAAGGTTACAAAAATGCCCCAAACATAATTTGGGTAGCCCATGATTCCCACATGAGAGAAGGATGGAAAAAATAGTTTTAATGGGTTGACCCTAGATCAAAAGAAAAATAATCACATAATTAAGCAAAGGAGGTTAAAAAGGAAGCAATTAGAAGAAAATGGTTCAAAAATGGAGAAACAAGGAGAAAATGAATTCCCAAGGAAGATAAATGGGGTAACTATAGGCCCAGGGAGTGAAAATTTTGAAAATTTAACTATAATTTTACCCTTGGGGGTAAAAATAATTCATTTTCACCCTCCAATATTGTCAATTTGAGCTCTAATATTTGTGCACTAAACATTTGAAGAAAATGGCCCACATCCCATACCAATAACACCTTGGCAAGTGTGTTGGAGAGTACCAATGACCACTAGGGATTAGAGCATCAGTGTGTACATTTTTGGTATTTTAGTTTTATATTTATTACATTTAATTCTATGTATAATGAGGTGGTTCAATGATCTCACCATTTGTATATTTTTGTAAATGACAAGGTCAACTTTGACAATGGTGAGATTGCCATAAAAAATGGTGATATCTAAAACTTGTTAGCAGTGTCATGGGTTAAAATGGTGAGGTCACCACTTAATTAGTGTTATCACCAATTTTAGTAGATATCATTGATGAAATAGTGGGAATGCTGAGTCAAATAATCAAATTACAAAAAATAGTGATATTGCCTTGTTGAATGGCGATAACTCCCTATAGAATGGTGAATTCATAAACCCATGAAGTAAAAACATGAGTTTAATATAAAAAATGAAAATATAAACCTAATATAGAGTTATATTACAAATAAAATGGTACGGTTACCAAAAGGACAAAAATAAAGTAGAATAAGAATAAATGGGGCTAATAAAGGATTAGTCTAGGCCCAAATTAGAAGAATTTAGGTAGATTTAAATAATTAAGTGAAACATGATTGACATGGTTCCTTTTGTTGTGACTTATAATAGTTATTCAAGGTGATTTCCTCTTATAAGTGATGATATTGAGTTATTCAACATTAGGGTATATGGATTGATGAGTTTATGGGTGTTCTAAAGGAAATGGAGTTATATCACTTAGCATGACTACCAATGATTCATGAAGACCATGCCTATCTCTCAACCCTTATAGAGAGGTATCATTCTGAGAGCTATATATTTTATTTTGTAACTAGGGAGACTATAGTCACCTTAGAGGTAGTGTACTAGATATTATGGTGGTGATGTAGGGTTGTAAGATCACTTGTATGTCTACATGCCAACTAGCAGTGTTAGAGGATTCAATTGGTGTTACTAACTTGGAGGCCTTCAAGGGGAGCATAGACCTAGATTCATTTGAGGACCTATATTGGCCTTTAGATAATAGATTAAGAGTAGTTGTATGGGATCTAAGATTGGTACCAACACATGGGATAGTTCTCCCATAGGTAGTCATATTGATGGCTCTTGTCACTAGCCTTCTACTATCAAATAAGAGTAGATGGTTATTATGTCTTGGCCTAATTGGAGTATTGTAGGAATTATACAATAAATTTAACTAATTTTCATGGGGTCCCATCATTCCTTCCTAGCTATATAGAGACTTATTGTAGTCATATAAAATGTCAAACTTGGTAGTTTGAGTGTGGCTTGCGAAACCCCATCCATAAGTCCTTTTTGCATGCTCTTGTGACCCTTATAAACACCTTTTTACTCTTTACCAATCATAAATATTATTCTAAACCCTAATTCCACCTTAACCAGTCAATATTCCCTATGCTAATCCTATTCCCTTAGGTCTTAATCTTATAAGACAGGAGCACCAATATTGGATTATAGCTTTGGGCACCAAAGTGTCCCATTTTTTGTGCTCCTATCCTTTTGTACTTTGAGCCCTAATGGTCATTTTAATTTGGTCCCTATCTTTAATTAGGTCAACTTAGCATAAATACATCTGACCCATGACCAATTATTCTCTATAGAATCTTGCTCAATCTTCATTTACAAAGGGGGTGCCAAACATACAAAGAAGGAAAGAATACAAACAAAGCACTAAGGAAAAATTCCCTATTATCTACATAGAGTCACACAAAATAGCTACAAACCTACTCAAATTCTCATGTCAGTCCTTAGCAACCTCAAACACTATCAATTTGGCATTTTTACATCTACATCACACTATTACACAAAGCATACTAGGTGAGAAAACTACATGTGGATTGATCCCTCTTTATATTATTGGTATGTAGGCAAAATTCCCACATAATGGGTGTGGATTACATGTTCAGTAAATCTTACACACTAAACCCCCTATTTCTAAAGTGACTCAAGTATCATTTTATCAAACATGATGGAGGATTAGGGTTTTGAGACAAAATTAGCTCTATAATGAGTTCCATCAACAACCAATGCTCAAATTTTCACAGGTATGCTCATATAGGTACAAAATAACTACCTAGAAAGTTTTACGTCTCTATTATCAATTTTTAAAATAATGGTAGGAAAGGATAATAGTACTAGACACTAAAGCATCCACTTTTTGGTGCTCCTATCCTTTCACCAAATGAAATCTAGGTTCCGATTTATAACACCTTCATAGTCTTGCAAAACCATTTTTAGCCTCTATAAAAACAATATTAGTCTATTTATATCTAAGTTATATTTTTTCCTATTTATTTCTATTTTTAAAAAGGTGAAAAAGATAAATAATTACACAAATTAGGAATGTAATTATTGTTATATTCTATACTAATTTATTAATCTAGACCCTTAACTAAAATAGTAATAAAACTCCATTATTCCCAAATAAGTTAAATCACTTACATATGATATCATATCACAGAGGATAAAGCATTGTGCATAACACACTCTAGGTTTGGACCTCACAACATATAATAATTGAGTAGCTAGTGGGGCCAAGATATCAATAAGGATTAGAGGATCCAGTGCCTTTAGGTGGTATATTATAGGCCCAATTTTATGAAGCCATCTTAGGGATTTGCATTTTTACAAACAAACCATATATGAGATGGTCAACGATGACTATATCTAGTGACCATATTTGGTGACATAGTGGTATTAGATTAAGGCCTTATTTTTAATTGGCTTTATGATTACATAAACATATATCACAAATTTCCATGATTGTATGGTAGATTGATATAGACTAGATTGATTCCAATGATAATTTAGATTTTATTAGGATATTCCAAAGGGTCCCCACTATTTTGCACATGTGACTAGGGAGATCAAAGAGTGGGGTATACCACTTATCTCAAATCTAGTAATGATGGATTATGGTAGGTTTGAATATATTATGGGATTATGAGGGTGGGGTGGTAGATCCTAGCATGACAAATACCTATGTATCAAGGTGGGCTAGTGTTTGACCTATTAGATTGACCAAATCACAACCTCAATAACTAGTTCTTCATCAGATATCGGTGAGGTTGAAGAGGGATGGGATTCAAGATCTAATACAAGGACACATTTAGGTGTTGTTTCATCTATCCATACCATATTCCCTTCCATTATAGGTAGCTCATGTCCAAGTATAATAGAATCCCCTAGGGTATATATAGACAATATATTTAGATAGACATAATATAACGATAGGGGAGGTAAAAGGTGTTGATGAGGGCCATCAGGTAGGCACAAGGTAGGTAGGAACTATAAGATAGGGGAAAACATAGGTACAAGGGATATAGGTCCCTCCAACATAGGTAGGTCTATAGAAGACCATGCTTTAATTGATAAGATATAGCTTGAGAACATTGTGTAATTATCAAAGATTGTAATTTTTTAGAGTGACATAACTAGTTTAAGTGAATTTTTATCTACTAAATACGTGGATACAAATAGGATATAATTAATTATTATAGACAATGATGTAGATATTACTACACATAGGGGATAGGTGGCTTAACTAGCAATGGTAGGAATTTAGTTAACTACTCATGATACAAAGTTTTAGAGAGTTACTGGTGATCAAGATAGAGATCAAGTTGATGGAGAGAGATTCATATATCAATTAGATAGTCTCATGAAGGAATGAGATGAGGATAAAATAGTTGAGATAGATAGTGATTCATCAAGATCTTTGGTCGATGTGATTACAGCTAAAGTTGATGCCTTAAATGCAAGTGATTATGTCCTATCCATTAAGGATGAGATCACATGCTAGAATATGTTATATGAGGTTTCAATCCACACAAAGAGAAAATATTCATCATATAGAGACTATTGATATCCCAGTTAACTTGCATGACCTTTAGGTCTAGACATGCTATAGAGTCAAACTGGACAGTGGCATAGCCATCTTTATAGTGAGTAGTCATGGGAGCCCCACTACCACATCCACCACCATCACCAATATCATGCATGGTTTAGATATTTTAATAGCTTCCCCTGAGTGATGGCTAGGATCAAAGATCATTGTGTAGCTCTATTTTGTACATGAGATGTATAGATATTATCTCAATGTAAAAAACATTATTTTGAGATATATATGACATTATTATTTTGGTTAATTTATACTTTTACATAGATTTTTATTATTATTTTTGTCTCATTATATTTACATGAATTTTATTCTTGTTATGATATGATGGTATATGTTAATGTTACTAGATGCACATCCATAGTTATCACATAGATGTTGATGTATTTATTACTCTATTTATTGTATAAATAGATTATAAAGGATAATTAAGGAGATGCATATCCTAAACTAATCATATAAATAGTTAGTAAGACACAATGTGTATGCTAGGGGATGCATTTACTAAATAGATAGTCTTTTTCATTTCTAATGTTTGTATTATATTATATGATATCCTATTTAGGTAGTAGATATGTATGATAATGATTTTAGAGATGTTCTTTGGCACCACATTGACTGTTGGATTTTGGATCACTTGGTGTTTAATTTTTCAAAATGAAATTAAGCATCATAAGTATGAATAACCTATAATAGCATTGTATTTTGTTTGTGAATTAACCGGTTCAAATGTGAACACTCAAAACTAAAGATAATGATCAAAAGTACTAAAACCAAATTTTTAACTATTTACATTTAAAAAAGACAAAGTAAATAAAAAGATAGAAATAAATTGAAATACAAAAATGTAACCAAATTAAAATCAAGATATGAAATATCTAAACTAAGTAGGAACAATAATGTATTTAATAATAAACAAACAGTAAAACAAAGTAAGGACAAATTATAAATGACCTGAAATTAAGATATGAATAATCAAGACCCATGCATTAACAAGGGGTGATTAAAAAAAACATGTAATAAAAATTAAAATACAAAATTAAACAATTCAATCCCAAGTTAAGTACAGACTCAAAAGGTCTATGAAACGTATTAAAAAACAATACTAAAAATAAATAAATAACAAAATAAATGAATAAATAAACAAAACACAAAATAGGAAGACAAAAGACAAGAACAAAATCATAACAAAACACTAATATACATTAACAAAATAACAACAAAAAACTAATATAGATAAATAAATACACAATAAAATACCAAAAAAAGTAATTTAAGACACAACAAAACATCAATAAACAAATAAAGTGAATAAAATAATAAGAAACAACTAAACAATCCTAAAAAAAATTAAGAATGTAGTAAGAAAAATATTCTAAATAGACAAAGGCAAAACATAAATAATAGTTAATTGCAATGTTGGTGAAAATGGAAAAACAAATTGTTCATCCACGTGTAATAGAGTTTTTACACTTGCGACAGGGTGAACCCTAGGCTAGGTGATAATAACATTCATACAATAATAGATGAACAATAGATATAAAGGTTCCCCTAGGATATGAGGAATAACAAGACAAATAAGATTAAAAAATTTCCCCTAGGCTATAGGAGACAATGAAAAAAACAAAATGGGTGAAATGAATAAAAGGAAGGGTATATGAGTTGACTCCAAATGCATTAGGAAAGTAGATGTTGCCTACATAGTTCCATGGACATGAGATCCAACATGAACTTTAGGGCTGATGTAGATATCCTAAGATATGGTATAGAATAAAATTTATCATAAGGAATCATGATTGTTATGTATAAGAATATGGGAATGGTCTCGCTAAATGATGAGTGTGTAAGAACAAACAAGAATGAAATAATGGATCCACTTGAAATGAACAATTCACACAATGGTGACTCATAAAATGGTGAGAGCATATGGATAAGGCTAAAAAGTATGGGGAAACTAAATGATAAGTGGTTAATTGTAAAATATCTAGGTGTCCTATAATTCTTAAGGTAAATAAGTGGTTGATAAATAAAGGAAGGTGCGATTGAGCTAACCCAAGATACCTCATGTATCCAAGGGCTACCTGCATAGTCTGTGTGGACCTCAAGATTTTATAATTCTCCCAAATTTTGGAAAAGAAAGAACAATATGGTTTTATAAATAAACAAGATGGCCCAACCTAAAAATTTTGATGACTTTATATCTCATAAGGTGATTCTAAGCCAATTTTCATAATTATTTTATTTTTAGGGTTTTCTAGATTTTTTACAAATGTTTTTGGAATGTTCAAAGTGTCTCAAATCAATTGATAATTATGAGATACTAAACCAAGGGTGTAGTAATGGATCTTGTTCAAATGAACAATACACACAATGATAACTCATTAAATGATGAGAACATTTAGGATCAAAACTTGGCAATGTTGTTGGTCTTTTAGCTTATTAATTCTTAATGTTTTTGTGTTTTTGGGATAAACAACAAAAAAATATGAACAAAGGTATAGGTAACTACTTAGCCAAAAACATGTACTTTCATAGGTAAGAATTCAAATAATAGCTAAATTGGGTTCAATAGTGAGTTGATCTATATGAAGATAGTGGTAAATACCAAGCAACCATAAAACTAAAATAGAACAATATGAAATGTTAAAGAAGTCTCAAGGAACTATCTAGTAGGAAAAAACCATGTGATGACATACCCTGGTACACTTGTCTATAAATGAAGCTAAGAAAATTGATCAAGATGAGCTTCCTTTTATAATAAGATCTGAATGTGTGAAAAATGCTAGTGAATTCTAATCAGGATCATAATTGGTAAAAGGGTACATTGGTTTAAATTATAATGGCCTAGGTGAATGGAAGATTGGTCTACGTATAGTACAATAGAGATAATAGAGGTTACAATGGTCTAGAGTTATAATGGTCTAGAGCTAAAATGGTTCAGAGCTACAATAGTATAGATTTAGATGGTCTAAGTTATAATAGTCCAAAATGAAATGATACAGAGTGAAATGGTATATACTACAATGGTTTAGGCTACAAAGGTATATAATATATGTATGATGTAAAAATAAACAATCTCATCATAGGGTGCACCCAAGTAATGGCTCTTGTAAAAAATGGTTCAAAAAGGTTTTAAAACATAGAAACATTTGAGATGTACAATATTCATTGGTTTTGGGAGATCTTCACTTGTTGGAGTAGCTAATTAGTATGCCCTTGAGCCATAGTTTGTTGTATCAAGAACTTGTTTCTGATTTAAAGTCTAATAATTTTATTATGATCTTCATTGGTCATTTATTCTATTTCCTACAAACTTTGAGACAAGATGTCTTTGTAGCCTTGCTAAAGGAAAGTATTACCAATAGGATTAAATGATGATAAACACAAGATAAATGATTCGAGTTGGAAATGGAATATTGATTCATAATGGAATGTATAATAATTTGGTAACAAATGAATATTGAGACTTTTAGTCACACATAATGTTATTAATTATATATCGACATAATTTTGGTTGTGGTAGGGCCAAATGCTTTTATGCCCTCCATAAGATCACCATATTTTTCTATTATTTGGGCTGGAGAGATGTTACCATTTGATTATGCTATAGAATGGCATATATATTGATGTTTTCTTTTAATAATGTCCTCATCAAGCTATGAGGAACTATTGTGCTCAATAATTGGCACCTTGAAGTGGTTTTCACTAATAGAGTTATCCTGATTATCCCATAACAATTCTAAAAAAGGTCACACTATAGAATATTGACTTTTAAATTTAATTATCTTTTAGCACCTCAAAAAAGGTTTCACTAGAGTATTATTCTTATTTTACAAGAATGTGGTCTTGGTCCCCTTGATATTCTAAAATTGATATGATGCCATGGATTTAGTTCAATAAGGTGTGAGTCTGTCTATCCCAATCGACACTTATGTGATGTGGAATGTTGATATAATGTCTATGGGGAGTGGTAACGAGTTGTGATAGTCATAATGGAATTGGAATTAAAAAAAATAGTATCATATATCTCTTCATAGGAAATATAATGGGATGTTGTATCACTATTATAATTTTATTCATCAATGAATGAAGAGGAATCACTGTCAACATACATGAGGTGACCCCTAGGTGGTATAAATTCAAGACCTTAATTCATAAAAGGTTTTATATTAGATAGAGGTTCAAGAATACCTTGTTCATTTGTCCCCAAGCCTTTACCTAAATAGTCTAAAATATCCATAATTTGATTAGGGATAGGGTACTTAGGATTTTGAAAATAATTGGTAAGGTTATTAGCATACAACCAATCTCCCTCAACAAAAGCCTCTTGATCTTGATTTGATGAAGTGAATGCTACAAATACCACTAGTTAATTTTGTGTGTTTTTATTTTTCCAAATCATGTTGGGCATACAAAGGATTTCATAAGGTTTGGGTCTACCATAAGACTTGGGAGATTTGAAAAATTTTACAATATGAAAAGCATATTTCAAATGGTACGTGGAAATGTCAACATCCTCAACAATAAGCTTGTTTATAAAGGTTGTAGGAAATGGATCGACCAAAGTGGAAGATAAATTACTAGTGTCAATATAATTAGATTTAGTTTGTTTAGAAAATATTTCTTTATTTTTCTTAGCTGTAAATTCATAACCATGGAAATAGTTATAATTTATGTATTCAGCCTCTAGGTGTTTCTAATATTGGTATGGTTGAAAATCAGCATAAATAATGACCTCAATTCCTTAATGGGGGAACATGAGGTATTTATTCAAGGTAGAATGGATATTACATACTTCATGGATCAAAGGAATACCAAGAAATACATTATAAGTTAATTTAATGTACACAAAATTTCATAGGGTATCATGGGTTACAAGCCTAATAATGATTGGCAAACAAATGGTCATTGCATACTCTCTTTTGACATTGTCATATGCTTTGATCATGATTATTTAAATCCACATGTCCTTGATAGTATATCCAAACCATTATATCAATTTGAGTGACACAATATTCAAACCTAAACCATTTTCTATAAAAACCCACTTGATCTTATGTTGAGTGAAAACAACCTCGATATATAAGGTATTATTATGGCTAGGACCAAGGGAAGACATATCTCACTGATCAAATGTGCATTTTACCTTAGAGATAAATGTCCCATAAGTGTTTAGAGTTAGGTAGAGTTGATGTTTTTTGAAATAGTGGACTATTGGAGGAAGTCATTTAGTATTTTCTTATGAAATTATGATGTATGTAAGAGATATAAATGGAAATTTGTATTAGAGTTTTACTTAGTTAATCCCAAATACAATATGGCTTCTCAATAGTAGGACAAGAAGGTTTTAACTTGGTTGGTATAATGTTCAGTTTATGATTGGAAGGCACCAGGTTCAAATTTGGTTAAGTTTTGGAAAAAGGTGAATGTCCTTAAAGGGTAACTCACAAGCATCTAGTTGTGACTTCATAATTTTGAGTCAACAAGGAGTTAATATAATTATAAGAATTAGAAAAGATAATGTTGAAATTTATCTCATCAATGCAAGAAAATGAAGGGAATTGAAGTGTAACTCATGAATGCCTATTTGTGATTGTGAAATTTTTAGTAGGAAATAAGTCATTACAATTAGAATAATTGGGTGGTGGTCCAAAAATAGTAAATTATAAAAACCAATGCAAATTATAATTTATTGAACCTGGTGTGACCATAATTAAAGAATAGGGTGACAACACTCAAAAAAAGGTACCAACATTTTGAAAAGCATTAGATGGTTCATGGGTTTTGACAATTATGGTGGTGATGCAATTACCATAGATACACCCCATGATATTATTATAATCATATGGCATGGTGTTGTAGCCCAAGTTATTAGCTTGGGTATTATGATCCTAATTATGATTATGTTGATTTAGTTTTTAACATTGTCCTTATTGATGTTGGTCCTATCCTTGGTTATGATTATTTATTTGTTACTATTGACTGTGTTTGGAAAATTAGTCTTTGTAAATAATCATATCCTAATTAATGTTATTTGTTGCTTGTTTCACTTAAATTTCTCCACTCTCAATTAGTTCCTCAATAATATGCCTCAATTATATATATCAATAAATGACATGGCCAATGACATGATGAAAATTATATAACTCATATTATTGATACCAGTCTAGTTTGGGTTGATCTTTAGGAAAGGGTTTTGGTACATGCCACATGATCAAATTAAATACCACTACCTTCTAGAATATTGACTTAATAGGTTATCATAGCTTGTTGAATGATTTATATTTTTTTAACCCTATATGTGAAAGGGTTATTTGTAATGGGGTTGGTAGATTGGGTGGTACATTTGCAGCCATCAGAGATAGAACTATTTCAATATGTCATGATTCAATTACTCCATTACCCACCACATTCTTGTTCTTATTAAAAACCTTATGTTTTTATGTATTAGTAGGTTGAACACATGGTTGATTTAGGTTGGATGCTTGAACCTATGAATATATTTTCATAAGGCCTTTGGTTATAAGTGACATCTCATTTTACACACCCTTCTCAATCATTTCCTTGAATGTGATGGCACAAGTGATTCTTATATTGTGAACTACTTTTGGGTGTAAGTTCTATGCAAAGATGTCAGCTAACTATTGATATGGAAAGTTATGTTTAATGTAACTAGGTAATGCTCTCAACCATTATAGGCATGCCATAAATTATTCTCTATCTCTTTGTCTTGATTTGAATAAGTCAATTACTATCAACTCATTCTCAATGTTATAAGATAAATTCTTAACAAAATTTTATGATATATCATTCCAATTTGTCACTAATCCCCTAGGAAATTTGAGGATCCAATCTAATGTTTGTCTATCCAAACTATGTGGAAGCAAAGAAAATAAACACTACGATGGGATACATCTTGTAATCATATAAAGAAGGGTTTAATGTGTTCTCTAGGGTCACCCTTCCCTTTGTATTTATAAAAAAATGGTGCCTCAAAATGAGTTGGAATGGGTATCTAAAGAATGCTTAACTCAAATGGATAAGGACATATCTCATCTAACTTGTATTTATTGAACTAATTGACTGTCTCAAGCTTTATGACTATTTATTTCATTTAATTACACTCTTACATATTTGGTTTATTTATTGGGTAGGAATATACCCCCTTACGTGGTCCTATTAGGGACATGAACCCTTGATCTAGAATTTTTTATTTAGTTTATCCTTTGATGTGAGTAGGTATGATGTTGGTTTAAAGGATTTTATTTTTTATTCTTAGATGTCTGATACTAATTCCCAAGAATCTATTGTTGTGAATTATAGGAAAAATATTGGTTTTGGGATACTTGTTTTCAGTTTGCCAATGAGCATTGTTGATGTTGGTTCTTAAGGGGAACTTATTGCATTTGATAAGAACTTGCTAAAGAGTTTTATAAGATACCCTTGACCTATGATGAGTCCTTAACAACTTGATGTTATGAATGGGCAAGAGTCACCTAATGGTTAAATAAATTATGTTTTGTATCATGTGAAATGTGCTATAAAGTATCTATAGGTTTAATATATTTAGGAGAAGCCACAAGGTTCACATCAGATGTTGAATTGACTAAGGCTTACTATATTTAGTCCAACAATTTTTATTGATCTACAAAAGTAGTATTATAAATTGAAGTCATAGCTAAATAATCTATTAGGTCTATAATGAGTTGATCAACATACCATTAAATGATTTGTTAGATCTTTGTAGCAAGATATTTATTAGTTGGGGAGGAATCCAGAAAAGGTTATTTCCCATTTCTATTAGAATCTATGTTGGATTTTATAACATGAGTAAGATGTTTCTCTAGATATTGCTCCTCTACTCAAACAAGTGTATGTAATTATTCCTTGGGGAATAATATACACTCTATCTCCCAATTGTATTAACTTAAGGAGAGATGTGTCTTTGTCCTCTATAAGTTATTTTTCATAGTAACCATGTTTAGATCCTATCATGTTTGGGACAACATAAAACATGATGACCTGTTATTATTCATCATAATAATATTGGTTGACATAACTAGGTCCATAAGAGACCCCACTATGAGTATACCTTTACATGTTTGAAGGTGGTTTTATACATTTTTAAAGTGTTTTGAGTTTTGATTTACAAATATCAAAAGGTGTTTAGAATCTTTAAAGAAATAAATACAAGGTTGACATGGATAAGTAATTAGAAAGGAATAATGTGATGACACATAATTAGAAGAAATAAGTTGTGAGAATACTCAACCTTGGTTGGTCAAAATAAATAATTTAGAAGAGGGTAGAATAACCTTGGATCTTAGGGTATAAGATAACATAATAAAACCTAAGTTCAAATTATGTTAATATCATAAAAATATGATCACAACTACACTAGGTAGTGATTAAAATAATTAGAAGAAGACTTTTCAGATTAGGAAGCTTAGGATGCTAAATAATAAACTTAAGATGCAAATCAACACAAGAAATCCTAATTACAAAACCCAAAACAAATATGTAGCATAAAGGTGCACCATAAAAAATAAAGTCGAATGGTTGAATAACTTAGAGCGTGAGTGAACAAAAGACCTAAATTCAAATAAGAATAGAATGATCAAAGTTAGAAAACTAGCCTTCAAGCCAAACATAAAAAATCACCCAAGTTACTCAAACCAAACATAGGAGGGGAACCATCTAAGCCCAAGGTAGATGAAAGACTTTGGTGTAGACCAATCATGTTTTGGTATAGAACATAGAAAGGTAAGATTTCAAATTTGGACTAAAGAACTTTATATTTTCAATTGATGAAGAGTTTAGACTCAAATGACCAACATAATGATGCTCTTTAGAAATATAAACACAAATGATTTGATTCATTTTTCAATAAGTATAAAATGTTTTGAATTAATTTGACTAGCATAACACCTCTTTGTTCAAAAGATAGTGTATAATAATGTTTGGTTTTGAACGTGTTTTAGTACACACAGAAATAGTTTTTAGACTTAAAAATAATGTATGTAAACAAGAACAAGAAAAATACTGAAGTGTATGTCATATCTTAGAAACTAACAAGGTTTCTTTAAACTCTTAGATTTTGTTGATATACTCCTTGATAAGAAATAAGCTGTTAATCTAATAAATTTATATGTGCATGAAAATTATGGTTTTTAGGCCTGGAGTTCTCTCAAGAGATCATATGATAACATTGAATTTTGGGCTATGTTCCATACAACAATATTACTCCATGGAAAATGGGGTTTACCTAAAAATTATAAGTTATAATCGATTTATCTAGTCCCATATGTATACTGAATACTAGGGTGTAGCACGTCACTTGGATCCAAGCTATTAATATTTTTGTAAAAAGGTTTTGTCAGTTTTACAACAAATACATACATCAATTATTTAATATAGTGAAATTTCCAAATTAAGCCTTGTTATGAGGGAAAAATCTATTAACAAAGGTAGTTTAACCTCTCAAACTACCATTCAAGTGATTCACTAGCTCAATTTATATACACCACTATGGACTGGGGTTGAAATTATGCTAGGAGATGAATTCTTGGGTCAACCCTTCCCTAAGAAACTTATGAGGAGGTGATGAAATCCTTCCCACATTTTCCAAGATGTAAGAAATAAAAATTTAAAAGGAATTAGAGGTCAGTTTGGGTTCACCTAAGTCTCTCAGATCTTGGGGAGTGCCCTTGCAACATTCATTTTACACTTGTAGTAAGTGATAAAAGTAATAAATGAAATTAATTTGGTCACTTGAGTTCCATAAATGGGACATGGGGAAGAATATATATTAATATTAGTTTTAACAAATAAAAATCATGTCAAATAACTTTAAAACTAGTTTAAACATTAAAAAAATGACAAAAATAGGAAAAACTCTTAAGAGTCCTAAGATACCATGATTGTTTATTTTAATTCCAAATTCAAATGTGATTTTTATTTTCATTTTTTGTTTTAAAATTAAATTAGTGAAGTGTCTTAATCCTACAAAATAAAGTGTTAGTATTCAAGCAAGGGTGTAGGATATCAAAAGAAACTTTGAAACTTGTTGTTTTACCTCTCTAGATTTTTAACACAAGGCAATCTCATTATTTTGTAGAGTGATCTCACCATTCCACATGGTGATATTGTTATTAATAGAGTGATCCCACCATTTCAAGGGTAATATCACCATTCCATAGAATGATCCCTCTACAAACATTAGTCTAGGAAGATCTCTCTGATGATTATATGAACCCACTATTCCATGGGTCAATATCTCTAATCTATAGGTTAATCTCAACATTTTATAAAAATACATATAGAACATAAAGACATATTAGTCAATCTCTTCATTTAAATATGCAATCTCACTATTAATCTAGGTGATCTTGCCATTCCATAGGGTGATCTCACTGATGTTCAGGATGAACTCAACATTTACAGGTAGATCTTATTGTTTGGTCCAAAAGACATAAGATCTTAAAATAATAAGAAAAGAAGAGAAAAATATTCTCAAAATAGGGTAAAAATTCACAATTATAAGGATAAAATGGTACATGAGATGTGTGGTCCCTCTAAGCATGCCAAAATGTAGAATATGATTATGAAGAAAGTTAGTCCATGTGTTAGAAGAGAAAAATCATATAGAACATAATGTGATAATCCTACTCCATATAGGGGTGGTGTTAATGAATTAAAGAAACTAATTATGAAATTAAGACAAACAATACCTTCTAAGTAGTGGCTATCCTTAAAAAATGGTCAATAAATGTGCTCATGCCTAGATTTGGTGATCCAAGTCTTTGTCAATGAAGTATAACATGCACATCTATCATCTCTTAGTTCACCAATGGATTTAGTTCCTTGATTTTTCAATTTCTAGAATGTGTGAATATTTTCTAATAGTATTTCTACAATAATAACTTTACACAACTGAAGCTTGTCTAAAGATATTTCTGCATGATAACATTACATGATTCAAGATTAAAAGTTTTATCCATCACTCATTTATATTCTTTCTAAAATGTTGAAGATCGATCATGACCTTTTATATTAAAATAAAGATGTGTGTCCAAAGATTTATTAAATTTTAGAGGACAAAGTCATTAATATTTTAGCACCTGATATTTATCTCCATTAATGCCTCATGCTTGACACCACTTCTATGATGTCATGGGTGATGTCATGAGTGAGATATTTCCAATTATAAATTTCTAATATTTTATATTCAATAAATCTCCATATATTTTACACTTAAGATACTAATATGTTTTTTATTTTATTAATGGATTTAATTTGTATTTTGTCATTTTTAGAAATCCATCGAATGTTTAATCAAAATGGTCAAAAATGTCATTTTATTGAGTCATAATTTTATTGAAGTTGAATAAAAAGAATATGTTAGTTGCATATAGGGTAATACTGATCCACAAACATAATCAATAATACTCTTGTGTATTTCAATTTTGATTTACAATATTAATTTATGGAATAATTTAAAATTTTGACTTACAAATTATCAATTTGACAAGAATAATTCAAGAAAATCTCAAAACACAACACATAATTTGATAATAGAGTTTGACACAATGGCCTATCTATGGGTCCTATATTGGCTAATGTATTAGGAAAAATGCTTGGAAAATACTTACAAATGTCTCCAAATTGAAAAATGAACAACTAGAAAATTTTTCCTTTGGAAAATTTTATATAAGTCACTTTCTGGACTTTCTCCCAAATCTACCTTTGGCACTCCCTGCAACTCATAAAAGCTTTCTAGCTAAATCCTTTAACAATGGCTAATAATATTTTTGAATGATTCAAATATAATGTTGAATTATTTATATATCATTTAGGTCCATAGTCCATGTGGTTGGGCCTTATCCCTTTTACCCAATAGGTGTAGGGTTTGAATCCCATGGTCATTATTTTTGGTGGGTAAAGCATATCCATTAGTCCCACATTGGAAAGTGGGGGGGGCACATAGTGGTTCAAATACCATGAAATTCATGGTATAACATGTCAATTAATTTTCATTAGCTTGAATCTCATGGGATTTTTGAGGATTATGGTGGACTCATGGCATATTAAGTGGATGTGTGGTAATTTCATGACATATTGAGTGGCATGGGTCTTTCACGTGTGTATTTGGATGGTATGTGGTTTCACATAGATATTTGGGACATGGAAGGTGAATGGAATATGGGGTTAAATGGAATTTAGGGTATGACATGTGGTAAGGATGTTGGTGGAATATGGAATGTAGGTTTACAGGCAAGTATGTAGAAAGTATGAGGTGTCATGTAGATGTGATAGATTATATGGTTTATTTAGAACATCCAAGAAATAATATAAAATTGGACCATGGTAAAAAAAATTGTTAGCAAGCCACATGGTGGCTTGAGGAAAGTAATTAAAAACCCTAATTTACATGTTTTATTTACATGTACTTTATTACCATCATATATTTTATCTAAGGAATAGGGTTGGAAATGTGGCTTACTTTCCAAACCTAAGGTTTCTACAACATCTTATGAGATCAAATTATTTTGATATTTTTTTTATATTAAAAATAGCATCTATATTATAATGCTTAACTATTATTCTTTTAAATAAAATTTTCTTACCTTTCCAAGGTGACAAACTTTGAACTGTTAGATTCTCATTGAATATTGTCTCCTTCGTTGATGCTGTTTTAGGTTCTTAATGACAAGATTTTATCTGACAAGGCTTTATCTATTTCTTGATTGAAATGTAGTTACAACCTTTGTTTGGGGTTTTAGATGACTTTAGTTATCTTCTTTCATCATTTTCTCCTTAGCATTGAAATAAAAACCCAACTTTATGTCTTCTTTAGGTAATTTTGTTTTGTCAGTCTTTTTCTTGACATGTCTCTTAAGAATCTTTCTAGGGATTTTTGAAGCATAATTATAATATGCTTTAAAGTATTTCTTATTTTCATACCTTGATAAGGCCTTTTCATTTGCATCCCATTTTAGCTAACATCTTAGAACATATTCCCTTGATGTGATTTTCAAATGTATCAACACATGAACTTGATGAGTGTTGAGGGTTAGTACATTTATTATCCCGAACATTATTAATATAGATAGAAGAGTTGATTTCATTATTTCATATTTGGTATGTACATCAAAAGATACATTGTTAATCAGAGCATTATTTACTTCTAGACTTTCAACATCATTTTCATTGATAGGACTAGTAGGCGTATATGAATTACAGGAATCACTACTATAACCAAAATGTACCTTTGTTATTTGGCTTGTCCCAAATTTAATCTTGTAGGTATGATTGGTCATTAGTTGTATTCCTTCTCTTGATGTAGTGTTTTTAACATGCCAACATGTGAGATAATAATTACCTAGAGTAATCTCTTAAGCTTCTCTTGGAACTATGTCAAGAGCTACTTGATCACATAATATCCCTCTAATGCCGAAATTCAAGATGCCATAATGGGTCACATCTTTTCATACTATGCCATAAACTCCTCCAAATGTCTTAGTGTGGGGTAATGGAAGATTCCTTAGATGCATACATTTTGTGAGACCTTCAGTAATATAACTAGCTCCAAACCTCTAGTTAAAATAGATCTACATGAATTTCCCTTTAGCAATAGTAGTACAATTCTGACTTTAACTTTCCTTAAAGTGTAGTATAATTGTTGGCACTTTCATTGGTAAAAACTATCACATTAGATACTATGGAATTTATTTATGAGGTATTGTTTGTCATATTGATTTACCACTACTATACATGGATGGTGACTTACCTCTCTCCTCTTTCCATCTTCTAAACCATAATCAAGCTTAACTGGGATGTGGGATCTAGCATTGCTCAGTAATATGACCCACTAGGCACAATGTCCATAAATCTTTGCATCTTCATGTATCCTCTTTTTCTATAAATGTTCTTGTTGTAGTTCTACTCATAGTACATCAATGCTTTGTTCGAGCCTCTCAATTTGCTACTCCTATCATTGCTCTATCACTTGCTAACTTTGATTTTGAGATTTTAGGTATTGCATTATCATAGTGATAATGAAATTTAGTAAAAACTGAATATGAGCTAACATTGGATCCATTGTTCTATAATAACTAATTTTGGTTAAAACAACAAAATCACAAATTCACCCACAAATTTATTTCTGATATCAAACTTGATGCACCAGAACAATGCCTAAATAAAAGTTAGCCCAACACACTAACTACTTTGATACCAACATGATAATCAATAATATTCTTGAATATTTTAATTTTGATTTAAAATATTAATTATGGAATAATTTAAAATTTTGACTTACAACTTATTAATTTGATAAGCATAATTCAATAAAATCTCAAAACACAACACATAATTTGATAATAGAGTTTGGCATGATGGCCTACATCTCTGGGTCCTATATTGGTTGATGTATTAGGAAAAATGCTTGAAAAATACTTAAAAATATCTCCAAAATAAAAAAAGAACAAATAGAAAATTATTCCTTGGGAATAATTAATATAAGGCCCTTTCTGAACTTTCTGCCAATTCTACCTCTGGCACTCTCTACAACTCATACAATCTTTATAGCTAAAGCCTTTATAAATAGCTACTAAGCTTTTCAAATGATTCAAATATAATGTTGAATGATTTATATAGTGTTTAAGACCATAGCCCATGCGGTTGGGACTTATCCCTTTTACCTAATATGTGTAGGGTTTGAATTCCATTCTAATTATTTTTAGTGGGTAAAGCATATCCATTAGTCTAACATTAGAAAGTGGGGGGCATGTAGTGGTTCAAATACTATGAAATTCTTGGTATAACATGCCAAGTAATTTGAATTAGCTTGAACCTCATGGTATTTGTGAGGATTATGGTGGACTCATGACATATTAAGTGGATGTGTGGTAATTTAATGGCATATTGAGTGGCATGGGTCTTTTACATGGGTATTTAGATGGTATGTGGTATCACATGCATATTTGGGACATGGAATGTGAATGGAATATGGGGTCACATAGAATTTAGGGTATGACATGTGGAAAATCTATTGGTAGAACATATAACATAGGGTTACATGGCAATTACGTGGAAAGTATGAGGTGACATGTGGAAGTGATAGATTATATGGTTTATTTAGAACATTCAAGAAATAATATAAAATTAAAACATGGTAAAAAAAATTGGTGTCAAGCCACGTGGTGGCTTGAGGACCCACCATGTGATCTAAGATCCACTCACCATTTGTTGTATACTCACTAATTAGTGACCACTCACCAATTATCGATTTCCAACTAGATGAATGTAACAAACCTAATTTTTTACTTGCCCTAGTTGATCTTTGATGCATAATATTTTATGCATATGGGCTTCATTTTGGGAACCATGAGATATGCTAGAAAGCTCTATATGAGATCCTTGCCATGACAATGATCAACCTAAAATTTTATGTCTTTTTAAAAGTCAATATGGATCCTTCCAGATCAAATACCCTCATTAGGGTATTTTAGATGTGAATTGACACATGTACGTGATGTGTGCGACTAAATTAGAAGATTTTAGTGGTCCAAGACATCATTTTGATTGGTCATAATTTGACTCAAAATAAACTAAGAAAGGATAATGATTTATTAAAATGCATTTCCCCAATCAAGGATCAATGGATAAGAGTTGACACATAAATATGATTTGTGTGGATGAATTAGAGAATTTTAGTTATTTTGGTCTAGATTGTGCATTGTTACAGAATATTAGTTAGATTTAAAATTTTAGAAAAATAGTGATAGTAATTATGTGTCTATAGTTTCTTCATAAACCCTCATTATATGAACTAATTAATTTATCTTTATGGGATATACTCTAACTAATTCATTATAAGACATTTTAAAATTTATAAAATTAAATTTAAGAGTTTGGAGTTTTTATTCTTTTACCTTAATTATTTCTTGATATGAATTTGAGAAGGTATTCCATGGTTTAAAGAAATTTTTGAAACCAATAATTCTTATATATATTCTTGGGTTTATGTAACTATGATTATAGAAAAAAATTTGTATATCAACCATTTAATCATCATTATTATTTATTTTTTGATCTTGTATTTGAATCTACAAGTGGTGTAGGCACCCAAATTTCACCATTTTGCATCAAAATTAACTTTGACACACTAACCCTTCTCATTCCATAATTCAAATTCAAATTAACATCACGTCCTGAAAAAATTCAAATAATTTATTATTTATTAATTGATTAATTATAATCATGCACACCTATTTTTCACCTCACCTAGACATCTTTCAAATTTATATCAACCATGTGTTGACTTATCAAACTACTTACTCAACTTCCTCAACCACCTCATGAGTCATCTTAGAACATTTCAACCTCCTAGATGATTCAACCAACTAGCTTGACCCATTCTTGCTAACTCACTTAGACAACTCCTCTTTTTTCTCAACTAAAAGAATTATTCATTGTACTCATGGATAAGGACTAATTGCTCACTCTTGATTATTTCAATAATTCAAATAACCCTCAACCATTCATTTCATCTCTTATAAGCCTATAAATTTATGTGTAATCCATCACTTTCAATCACACAACTTCAATATATCAAAGTGATAACAAATTATTAATCAAATTCAAGTGAATAAAAGTTATCAAAATCCTCTTACATATCAAATTCTACCCAATTACCTTTTCTTTGGAAATGAGTTGAGAAACCACACTAAAATCCAAGAGTAAATCCGCTATTGATCACATAATAGATAAGGTTATGAACATGCATCTCATTTTATATTTTTTCTTTGTAGTTTTTATCTTATTGTTGATATAATTTTAAAGATAAGTTTAGTTTAGATTATAATTCATTTTCAGATGTTTTCTTAACTAGCTTGAACCTTAGATTTTATGCTTACACATTTTTGTATGCCTAGTGGGACTTTATCCCTCATAGTTTATATCTGAGGTGAATTTAGGGAGTCATTTTGGTTGATTTTGATTGATATTATTGTGAATATGAACTTAACACTTGTATTAGAGTTTTATGTTTATTTTCTCATGTTGATTTTTTGAGTTTTTGAGATTTTTGTCTATGAACCTGTAGAATAGAAAATTCATTTTGAAAAATAATGAATTTGTTGTAACAAACAATAAATTCATTTCTATCTTATTTTTGTCTTCTTTTTATTTTCCTAACAATGCCTATGTGTTTTTGGATTATTCAAGCTCTTTTTATTTCAATCTAAATTTTTGTTTTTTCTTATGGTTTATGTTTAACCTTTCATTATAAAATGGTGAAATTGTTAGCAAATTCAGTGAAATCATTAGAAACATCAGAGAAATATTTTTCAAATTTGGTAAAATCATTAAAAACTTTAGTTAAATTGTCAACAACTGTAGATAAATCAATGAAAACATTAGAAAATTTGTTGCAAATAGTGAAACAATTCTAAGTATTTTATTTTAGTTTTCTATTTTTTGTTTTTCTAGTTTTGTTAACTACTAATGAATTCACTATTTTATTTGATTATGTAATAGTGAAATAATTTTAAAACCATGATTTTTTATTTTTTTTGTATTTTTTACTAACTTATAATAGTTTTATTATAGGTTGCTAATCAAATACAAACCAACCTAATCTAAGCAAACATAAATTTAACTTGTCTCTAGGATTATTAATTTATTTTAAATTTTATATCTATTTTAGTATTTTAAATTTTAGTATTAATTAGCAAACATTTTACCTCTTTTTGGAATTAATTAATCTTTAATTTTTCAAGCATTTTTGGTTTTACTAATTTTTTTATGCTTTTTTTAATGGAATTACACTAGTGATGATACTAAAAAAATAAATTCTAAAATATGTCTTCTAGACCCACTTACATGTATAATCTTTTATTGGCATCACATTGGTGGTGATACCTAAGAATCAAAGGAAAGCCTTACTCATATTTATTTTTACTTTGTTAGGGGATCTATTAACCATTTAGTTCACTGCCATGTGGTAGGCCAAACATTATGTACCAATGGGGTTTTTAAAATAAGTTTGAACTAATATTATTGGCTAAGAGGCATTATTTTTTAAGCATGTTGTGAGGTTAGTGGGTTTCATATTTCAATAATAGGCCTTAAACAACATGACTCTAAGTTCAATTTTTTTACATCAACACACAAAAATCCAACTATTATATCCAGGACATCAAAACTAGACCCATTTGTGTGCATATATCAAATTGAATTCTTCTATAGTTTTTAGCATCATCATACTAAAATGCAGATATAAGAATCCCCTAGATAAACTGTTTAAACATTAAGTATGATAAATCCATTCTAACCATTTAACTTATAGTGCACTAGATAGAGGTTAGCACCAAGAAGATACTTTTCATCCACCCATGAAACTAGGTTTAGTGGTTCATGTGAATTATAGGATCCTCCATGGTTAGTGCCTTGAAATATTAGGCCACAACTAATGTAATGGGTAATAAAGTGACACATAAGTTATTCAAGTCCCTTATGCTTAGTTTTTATCTCATTATATGTAATACATGTGTATTTAAAGTAGAATTTGTTTGTTTACTTCATCATGATATACCATGTGTTGAAATATTTGATTGAAAAAAACATTATTTTGAGTATTGAAATGATCTAGGCAATAATTTAGGTGACAATTCGGGTGACAGTTCCACCCCAATTGATGACAGAACTTTTGGGAGCCATAATTTTTTCATACAACTTGTGCTCCCAAAGAGTTTCAAACACCTTATAAACATGTTCCAAATGTTCTTCCCATGTTCTAATATAGATGAGTATGTCATCTAAGTAGACAACCACAAATGAGTTGGTGAAGGGTCATAGGATGCCGTCCATCATCCTCATGAAGGTTGCAGGTGTGTTAGTTAAGCCAAAAGGCATAACCAACCATTCAAAGAGCCCCTCCTTAGATTTGAATGCAGTCTTCCAGACATTAGTGGGATCAATGGGAATTTGGTGATAACCAAATTTTAAATCAATTTTGGTGAATAACTTTGCAACACAGTGTTGGTCTAGTAGGTCATCAATCCTAGGGAGAGGATAGTGATTTTTCACAGAGATTTTATTCAGGGCTCGGTAGTCAATGTAAAGCCTCTATGTTCCATATTTCTTCAGTGCCAAGACAATTGGGCTACTACAAGGTGAAGAGCTTGGCCTGATGTGACCCTTTTGGATCAATTCTTGAATCTATCTTTTTATCTCATCATTCTCCAAAACTGATCTGTGATACATAGGACTGTTAGGCAAAGGTGATCCTGGGATCAAATCGATAGGTAGTGGAAATCCTATGGGTGACTTGAATAAGTCATCATATTCTCTTGTGATTCATCTTATCTACTTTTATTGTTGTGTTTATTGTGTAGTTAGGACTACAACATCGGCCTTCTTGGATTTCTGTGGCTTGACCACCATGAGAGAAAATTACTTTGTTTTAACCACCAATCTCTTGCATTGCTTAGCACTAATCATGGAGACAAATGTGGGAGGTGGTACCTCTGGTACCCTATAGCACTGTGTTCCAAGAGTGAGGGTGATCCTTTCGGTTCATGATTCATATATGCCATGTTGCTCATACATGAATGGCTGACCAAGGAGTACATCACAAAAGTATAGATTGACCACATCACACAAGACTTCATCTTGCAATGGTTTTATAGCATATGAAAGAAGACACTAATGGGTGACATGGAGGTCTCTCCCTGGGCTCAACCATCTAATACTATAGGGATTTGGATGAGGCTTCATAGATAGATTTAGACTTTTCACAACTTTAGCAGAGATTAAATACTTTTGACTCCTACTATCAAGAATGAAATGTAGAGGCTTACCTTTTACCCATAATTTAGAGTGGAACAATCTTTCCTTGTCATCTAGTCTTTCCTCATAGGTCTGTGATAAAGTGACAATGGTGTCAGGCTCAGCATCTACAATTTCTTCTTTATCCTCTTCGACTATGGGTTGTGTATGAGGAAGAGTAGTAGATGTCAAGTATTGTGACTCAGAAATCAATGACTTGATGGCTTGACATTCTTCTTTGGAGTGAGTTGCAATTTTGTGGTAATCACACCATTTTCCAACCTTCCCCTTCTAGGATTTCTTATCTTGAAACTCCTTTTTCTTCCAATTTTGGCCTCGTGTTTGACCTTCCTTGTCACTTTTCCATTTTGAGGGTTGACTCTTCATATTCCTTTTGCCATGCTTCTGTTCAATCTTCATTGAAAATTTGTATGCCTCACCGAGGGTTTCCAAATTGAAGAGTTCCATTTACCCCCATATGTACCATTGTAGTCCACCATGATATTTGAGAGTCTTATGTTTCTCACTTTCTTGAATGCCCAATCATGCAGACAAATAATGAAAAGTGTCTATGTAATCTTGAATAGATTGGTTCATACCTTGGTGAAGTTGTTGCCACTGTATGTATAGATCATCATATGCTCCGATGGGATAATATTATTCTTTCACCACTTCAACAAAATAATCCTAGGTAGGTTCCACCTCAAGGCAAATGTCATCTGTACTGAACCTCTTTTTGTACACTTCCCACCAATTTTTCACAGTCAATGTTGATTTCAAAAGAGCAAAAGTAATCTTTTCTCCATCAGTGAACTTATTTACAGAGAAGTAGGAAGATAGTTGATCCAACCAATTTTATACTACATCAATATTGATTTTGCCTTCAAATGTGGGAATATCAAAATTTTCTTGGACCTTGAAGGGTGTTGGGGCACTGAAAGGACATTCCCTGGATGAGGAGCCAAGAAGGCAAGCTAAGATTTCCCATCAAAATTATTTGAAGACTTTGGGAAAATTATTGTAGCATCTACACTTGTTTCCATTGGAGGACTTCATTCACCATTTACTTGAAAGGATCAAATGTCTTGGTGTCATCTACCATTTGAAGTCGTTTGGAGTGAATAGGTGGAAAATTTGGAAGCTCTATTGTTTCCCACCCAAGCTTATTGTAGTCTGACCTCATCCTCAGGATCATACACTCTGAAGACAAACTTCTCTGATACCACTGATCCAAAACATAGAATTTGTGGTTGATAAATATCTCAATAGCATAGAAATAACATAGTAACAATGAATTCTCTAATAAGAGATGTAGTATGACTCAAGATCACAATACAAATGTATGCTTATCTCTGTGAAGAGATGTCTGTCTTCACATTTTAGGTTACCTATTAATTTATACACATTTTTAAAGCATGGAGAGGCTGTGAAAGGTCACCAATCTGAAGGGAGATTAAGTGGTTTGACTTCCAAGATTTAAAACAATATAGAATTTGAGGAATTACTATTTTTAGAAAATTACTATTTTTAGACTGCACTATTAAAATTGAAATTTGAGGCACTTCTGTTGGGTTTTCAAGGGTCAAAATTTATTGATCAAAGCTCTATGCCATTTCACGATGTTCTCCTCATTCTTATATTTCCAATGGTTCAAATGACAAGTCAATTAGAGCTAGGGTGCAAAAGTTATGGCTCCCAGAAGTTTTGTCATCAATTAGGATAGAACTATCACCCGAAGCTAGTAAAGCATACTATGTTATTTCTATGCTATTGAGATATTTTTCAACCATAACTTATGAGTTTTGGATCATGAAATAATTCATAATCCAAAAAAATTTAAAAATAACAAGTTTAGTCCTACAATTCAAAATTTATATGTGTCTTGTTATCAATATAATTTTATGCATTTTATACTTCCACTTTATTAGAGTCAATTTTTTTATATTATTCCTTTTTTTATTCAAAAAATTTCCATTCGTAATGTCATCTATCACAAGGTAAATCACTATGTTGAGTAATCTTAGGTTGAGGGATGAGCCTTTTGGTAATAACCCATTTCAATTTGGTAATCAAGAAAACTAAGGTAACCATATTGAGATACACTAAATCCATTATCATGAATAAGAAGGGGGACCTTATCAAGATGAAGGTATCCATAAGGAAATTTTTACTACTCTCCCAGTCAGCCAATACATCATGTCTATCTAGAATGAAGTTTTAATGAAATTATTAGGTTATGGGCCAAATTACATTCAATTTTGATGTAAAAAATGTACACTACTTAATTTATATGAGACATTGTTTATCACCTATTTAAGACCAATCCCTATCACAAGGATCTCTAGATGCTATTAAGTATTCCATAGATTCATCAATTTTGATCCCCACATCTATCAAGATAAAGGTAAATCCATCCTCGATGAGGATTCATCTCAACTAAGCCATGAGTTTTATATGGAATCCCATACCCATTAAATCAACCACGAGATTTAAAATATCCAGGCTAGTAAAGCATACAATCCTTTGCATGATCCATGTTCTAACCCAAATATATGTTTGAGTGTTAACCCAAATTCACCCTCATTCATCAACCCATCCAATCCAAACTTGAGTAGTCAGTAAAATTAACTATACATCATCCAATTCAATCTAAAATTGAATACTCATTTATGTTTACCACACATCAACCAATCCAAACCAAACTTGAATACTTATTCAAGTCTACAAAACATCAATCAATATAATCTGAAATTGAATACACATTCAATTTTACCAAACATCAATCAATCTAATCCAAACTTAAATATTAATTCAAGTTTATCAAACGTCAACTAATCCAATCCAAAATTGAATACTAATTCAATTTTAACAAACTTCAATCAATCCAATCCAAAATTGAATAATCATTAAAGTTTATCAACAAATAATCAATCAAATCAAAAATTGAATACGTATTCAATTTTCCCAATCAATCAAAATATAAAATTCCATAGTCCATCAATCAGTCATACCAATCCAAATCAAAATCTAAATTAATACTCTTTCTAGTTCACTTATCAATTAATCAACTTCAAATCCAAAATTGAATGCTTATTCAAGTTTACGCATCAATAAAAAACTTGCTTTAGAAAGTGTATTAATCAATTTTCAAATCCATGTTATATTTTAGGGTTAGTTTCATTACTTTCAAATTAAACACCCACTAATCCAAACTCACTTAGCCACACTAATTCAACTTTCAATCAACATGAACCATTTAAATCCAACACATTGAAATAATTTTCTTGGTCACATATTTTTACAAATCCAAAATTGGACCAAACCAACCCAAATCCATCATCACATAAAAGCCACATAAATTTATTTACCTTCACAAACCACACAAATCATGACATCAACACAAATATAAATCAAACCAATACTAATTTCACCACCAATCTAAATTTTTAAAAAAAAACCCCATTTTCTAATAATCCAACAAACTCAAACACCTTTACACAATAAAAACAATCCAATACTTATTTTAACACACTTCCCAAGAAATATGTCTATAATCCATGCCTAACCAATATTAATTTCATGAGTCAAATGTCCAAAACATTTACCTCTTCAAGCCAAAGTAATTAAATCTCGTCACACTTCATTCAAGAGTGGAAAAACATGAAGTATAAGATCCAAGGCTTTCAAGATGGTACCTTATAAAGGTAAAAACAATACAAGTTTGAGAAATTTTATCCCTATCCATAAGAAATAAATAATATGATAACACCCTTTCCTTAAAATTTTGAACTCCCTAAATTTGACAAGGATAAAGGTGAGGGTGATCCTAGGGAACATATTGAAGTCTTCTATATGGCATGTGTTGATGTTGCCTATAGTAATAAGTAAATATTGAGACTCTTTCCATGTATTCTATTGGGTTGATCCCTATAATGGTTCTCACATTTACCCAAAGGATCAATGTCCACCTTTGAATACCTATCCAAAAAGTTTGTTCATCATTTATTGTAAAATGTTGAAACATAATTGATCATGATTGATCTATATAACATGAAAAAATGTAATGACAAAACGTTTGCCTCTTTCTTACAAAGATGATGGTCATTAGAAAGTTATTTTCCATGATCTTTTCCAAAAAATGAGCTTATTAATATTTTCACAAAAAATCTTAACTCAGAGTTGGGTCATCACTAACAATTTTTTTTTTTCAATTTCCTTTGATGAAATCATTGAAAATGGAGTTAAAACTAAAACAAATTAGTTATTACCTGTTTTATAAAAATAATTAATCATGAAAATAATTTGTCAAACCAAACAAAAAAACCTAAGTTTTTCACCAAAAATAATAACATTTTGGGTGATGTCAAGAAAGTTAAGAACCCATCACTACAACATAAAATTTACTCACAACCCATAAACAACATCACAATACCTCGAGGTAAAAAAAAAATGACAAGAATAAGATTGCCCAACTGAGAGAATATTATGAATATGTTTTTCTAATGTTGTCCCAAGAAAAAATGATCATTTGGCCCAACATCAAACCCTTCAATGAAAATTTTCCTAAAATGGATTGGTACAATGGCAGTGAATATTGTTAATACCATAGGATTAAGGAACATTCAACCAATCAATGTATGAGGCTCAAACATTATGTCCAACATATTATATATCATGGGTACATATCCATTAAAATTCAACCATCCACATTTATAATAACCTAAAGTTAGGCATACATAAAGATCTATTTCTCAAGCATGAGAAAGGATATGGTAAAAAAAAATAAGACAACATCAAGAAAGTATTATCAATCAAACTAATCACCCTTTTTAATATATAGTCAATTGTGTTTATCATACAAACCATCATGTTTCCATCATTAATTTAAAGGCTCAAGATTAGACGGTTACAATAAGGTGTGCACAGATTACCATCCTAAACACTTCCTTATGCACTATTGAGATTTAATACAATATTTGAGACCACCTTAATAATATTATATATCACATATCCAGTTTACACATTCTCAAAACCTCCCCTATATATAAATAAATATATTATAAATTACTTGAATATTCATGATATATTTAAGACATCAATCCATAAAATTTTCAAGTGTTATATGGAAACTTATCCACTGACAATCAAGTTACATTTGAACATTCTAATGTCTCTCCTATTGGATACATACATAATATACATTTGTATATTTAATTCATAATCTATATACAAAAAATAAAAATGTTAGTTATAGACAATGGATTAGCTTTGAACTTGTGTATATTAAGTTTAATCAAATATTTAGGGTAGCTTACAACAATATTGGAGTCAAATATTATTACCATTAAGGCCTATGACAATAATGAGTGTGATTTTATGGGTACCCTATATATTTCATTGATGGTGGGTCGTATCATTTAGGAGACATTAGTTCATGTGATCTACTTGGATTTTCTTTACAATTTACTTCTTGGATGTTTATAGATATATTCTATGAACACTATCCCCTCCAACTTTCACTAGTGTTTGATATTTTCTCATGATAGAATAGAAGTGACCATAACTAGTTATCCTAAACCATTTAATTATTTTAAATTATTGGAAGGACATTATATAAAATATAATTATCTCTCTTTTACTAAATAATGTATGTTATAATTGAGAATCAACATATCTTAACAACTACATCCATCATGATACATTGTTTCAAACACCTCCACTCTATGATTGGTTGAATACGCCATCCACATCCACCTCCATATATATTAAATCTAAAATTAAATCATAAAATAATACTTCCACTTTGAAAACCACACCATCTCCTCCATCCTTATTCAAAATTATTAACAAAGGCATGGACATGTATGAAATCTAAGGTGCTAATTACTTAGGTAAAATTCACATGTCTCTAAATAATTGTGGTAGTCCCCATTATCAAAAGGATACTCAAGTGGTTTGTAACTTTTTAAAAACATAATTTTTAGAAGGTGGTCTTCTTTCCAATTAAAAAAATGAATATTTCAATTCCTCTTGGCTTTATTTCAATGAACCAACTAATTACTTTCTTAACAACCAATATCACATAGCCAAATCCATCATTTGTAATATAATTAATTATAAAGGCAAGGTAATTATCCTTCATGATCAAGGATTAATATAACATATAATATCAAACAAATCTTTTCACTTATTTTCTAGATGAAACAATTATTTCAATCGATGAATCCTTAGTCTGACAGTTATATTTTGATGGCTCTTTTTATAAATCATGGCTCAAGGACATGTATCTTAATAGTTATCCCTAATGTCGAATTTATCAAAAAATCATTATAGATTGAATTTACTTATGCTAATAAAATATCAAAATATAAATCCCTCATAATAGGTGTTAAACATTCAATACAATGGGGTATCTAATATTTTCTTGTATTTGGTGAATCAAAATCATCATAAATTAAGACACTAATAGATTTCCAGATCATGATGACAAAGTAATCCCATATAAGAGGATGTTTCATATCCTTAAGTTGTGATTTAAATATATATATATATATATATATATATATATATATATATATATATATATATATATATATATATATATATATATATATATATATTTTGAAAAAGTGTCAAAGGATAAAAATAGAGAAGCTAATGCCATGGCCACAATTGCTTCATTATTGGATGTCTAAACTAAGAATAATCAATTTATTGTATAATATTTGACAATACCAACATATAGTACTCTTTATTTTTATATGGTTAGTCCCACTTATATTTTATACAATGACATTTATTAATACCTTCATAAAAACACCATTCCATCCAACTTAAATCATAACCAACAAACATCCCACTATACTATCCTTAGTCAAACCCTATATCAAAGAGCTTATGATGGAACCTTATTATGGTGTTTAAATTATATAGAGTCTACCTTGGACATTATTTAATTTCATGAGGAAATGTTTAGTGATAATTATATTGGTATAGTCATTACTAAGAAAATTTTACATGTGGGTTACTATTTCCCTATAATGGCATCTAATTCTTGTGCTTATTTTAGGAAATGTGTACCTTACCAAAATCATGGTGATCTTATACATAGTCATTCACAAGATTGACAATACATAACCACACCATTGCCATTTTACACATGGGGTTTATACCTCATTTTAAAAAATTAATCCCATTTCTTTAGATGATCCTAAACATATTATTAACACCATATAATACTTTATCAAATGGGTTGAGGCTATGCCTTTAACATATGTCACTAGAAAATTGATTTTTAATTTTATATTAAACCACATTATTAGTTGTTTTGGAATATAATAATCTATATATTTTTATAATGGAAAATATTTATAAAATAAATATTTCAAGGCCCTTTACAATACTTACCATATTAAACAATATTGGTCCACTCCTTACTATCTACAAGGTAATGTCCAAGCAGAGGTAATAAATAAAAACATCATCCCAATCATTAAATGAGTTGTAAATTTTTTTGGTTTTTACTTCAATATAAATATATTTATCCCACCTTATGAGCTTACCACGTAAGCTTTTGTACACCCATGGGGTCAACCCCATACTCCCTTGTTTATGATGTTAAGTCCATATTTTATATTCAAGTAAAGATTCCTTCCTTATGCATATATTTAAAAAATATTATTTATGATGTATTTTACCAAATTTAAAACCTAAGAAAACTCAATATCCTTTATGAGAAACACCTTAATGACCTAAGCCACTTATAAGTCTACCAAAATCACCTTCACCATAGCTATAATAAAAGGATTAAAGCTAGGGAAATCAAAATTAATGATCTTGATTTTAAATAAAACCAATAGAATACAATGTGGAATAGGAAAATAAAGATAAATTTAAACCAAATTGGTTTGGACCATATGTAATCATTCCTAAATATGGATATGGATATTAAAAAATGGCTAATAAATATGGAAATGAGTTTGATGAACCCTTGGACATCATGAAATTCAAATGGTTCTTTTCCTAAGTCACTCTAGTATTATTGTAGATATCCTAAGTGATAAAAAATAAATAAAAAGACAAATAAATAGTACATCCAAAAGTGAAAACCAGTTTACTAGTGATTTTGACAAGAACCACATTGAAAACCAACTTTTGTCATGTTGTGTACTCCATTATCTATGTACACCTTATTTACTTAAGGGTATAAAATTGAATTCATCATTTGTATATTTTTATTTAGTCACTTATTCCACCATCCATCCATGACATTTTAGCATAGGGTTTGACCCTTGCACTTGTTTAACTATGTCCTCACTCATGATTAGAGTAATATCTTGTATGTGACCATTATAATAACTTCAATATCCATATCTAAACATGCTCTTATCAATACATAACAACACATATAATTTCATATATTCACATATATCATACATTTATATTTCAACAACACCATCATTGACTTGTTCATTGTATTAGGAGGGAAATCACTCATCTACACATCTATAGTTTCATTACATCATCACATTTTCATCCATTCCCATATTGGAAGAACTACATCTGGCCTAATATCCCCACCCAAACATTATATATGGTGGATCATGTAGGTAGTGCTTATAGACATCAGGTCTCTAGGGTTAGCTCAATGGCCTCCCCCATAATCACATCATCTCGAATGTGTTTTAACTTTTCCACATCATCATATAAAATAGTATCATTTTCTTAGGACTTCATCATCAAATTTCAATGTTGTCATGGATATTATTTACCAAAGGTTCAACCCTATCCTATGACATTCACAAATTAATTTGGTTTATTATGTGTTTTATTTTTAATTCCTTAATTTTGTGTATTATGTAATCATTTAATTATCTTTTGTGTGTACATTTATTTTGGGATAATTTTCCTTTTTCATAAAATATTATTTATTCTTTCAATATCATTATGTGTATTTCAAATGGTGTTATTATGATCATCCATATAATGATTCATTAACTCTTACACAAATGAATATTTCATTACTTATTTATAAAACATAATATTTATCATGGTTATTTCATACCATTGGTGCATATTGCTTTATGCTATACTAAACAAAGGTTTCTCAACACTTGGTTATTAATGTTGGAAATCCACAACAAGGAAAAAAAATAAAGGCAAATATATAAACATGCATACATACATTTTTCATTTCATTTTATACCATAATAAATGATTAAAGGATTAACATGTGCTATGATATATTAAAAAACATGAAGAAAAATCTCTATATAAAATCATATCAGTTCATCTAACCATATACCATTCATGTAAAATTAAACATATCCATAATGTCAAAAAAAATCACATATCCATAACAAAGGTATAAATTAAAAATGAATCATGTGATAGGAATCATAGTGTGGAATGGTTCCTCATAGGAGTACACCATAGTGATATGAGCTGAGTTTAGCAATAGATGACCTATCTGAGGGTTATGGAGATACATGAGATGATGTATATTACGTATTGGTGTATACATATTATTGAGATGTATCATTTTACTTATATATTATGACATATTTGAGATATAATATATATATATATATATATATAATATGTCATAATATATAATTACAATGATACATCTCAATAATATGTATACACCAATACATAATATACATCATCTCATGTCTCTCCATAACCCTCAAATGGGCCCTCTATTCCTCAACTCAGCTCATATCACTATGGTGTACTCCTATGAGGAACCATTCAACACTATGATTCCTATCTCATATATCTATCAGACTCCATTGGGTTCATTGTTCTCCATGATTTAGACTTTCTAATCGAGTACTATCTAAAGGAAGTTTCTCACTGTGCCCATGGCACAAAATCCTTATACAAGATCCTATAATAGGTCACCTGATCTATATCCTTCATGATATTATCCAAGTCTTCCAACATTTTGAGTCCTCTTTGTATCTCTCTAGCCTTTTCTAACTCAATCTATGTAATGTATCTCTATTTCTCTCCTATATCTATGTATCAACCCAGTGTCATCTTAAATTTGAATGGTTGAATCCTACATAAGTAATCCTCCATATAAAATATATACTTAAGATATCATTATTTTTGTATCTTAATATAACCTCTCCACCTCTCCCTATAGTCATCTAATCTCTACCTGTCCATCTCTCACCTCCATTTCTATTCAAACCTACTATATTTTTTTCATGAGCCTTGATCTCTTTATGTAATTTATTTATTAGTGCCTATTCCTCTTCTAACATAACTAGCCTTTATGGAACCAGTACATACCATCCTTTTGTGTGAATCTAATGTAAATTCCTCATATCCATGTCACCTTTATCTCCATCTACCTCCCCATCATTGTCAATAACAAACATAGGAGTCTCTCCTTTTTTTCCTCCCCCAACCTCTCCCATCTCAACATCCTATGTTTAGTCTCCTCCAACCTATACTACCTATATATAATCTATATAATGTACCTAGAACCCATATCCATACTTTCATATCCCATCCTATGCTGGAACTACTCTCGTGATCCTCACCTATAAGCCTCTACTTTGAGGATATGACCTACCTCCATGTTTTGGGTGGCATGTATGGATATATAATCCTAAGTGGACTTTGTTAATCCCACCATGCTATACAATCATCTATCATACCTACATCTACTACATAAATCCTCATATGAGATATAACTATCTATAAATAAGCCCATTATTGATCCAAAACTCTAGAATCAATGCTTGCACCATATTGTGCACTCTCCCATATTGACTATGAAAAAATATGAGGACCAACTAGTATCACCTTTCTAATCCCAAACTATCTCATCACTCTATCAGGTCAATACCACTTAATAATATACTCATGATATCCACATATTTGGCATCCTCCCTTCAATGTCGATTACCTATTTATATGGCCTCTATATACCTTAATCCACTCTTAACAACTTAATTACTCTCCTATAATAATCCATTTATCCTAACTGTGTTTTTTATCTCACTATAATAATATTTCATCCATATGTTTATAGATCCGTATCCCTCTTTCTCAACTAACTTGTTGGCTTCTCATTCACCATGTGATCCCATGCCCATACCTACATTAGTTTGAATGAGCTTATAGACACCACACTTAAATAAACCACATGATTTAAATCCCTATATAAGTGTTACAATACACATGTTCCCCATGTAAACTATGTTTTACTCTTTAGCATATAACCAATCATATCTAACAAGCCCATTGGGAATAGTCTCATGCCCTTGCTAGGTATCATAATTCCAATGATAATAACCATAATTACCACCATCAAAGGGCCTATATCTAACCCCATGAATTTATTAATGTCTATAACACTCCTCACCATAGGATCATGTCCCCCCCCCAACAATAACCTAGTATAAAGTAACTACATGTGCAACCTCACTCCAATACATATGTGTCCCCTAAAAGTGTATCATTAGGATCCTCCATACATCCTCTTTCATCATAATCATTTCACCCATAAATAGGTGAAATGTGTTGGTGTCACTATGTTACTACTTAGATAGTTTAGTTAGGTATGACCTATCCACCCTTCTCTCAAGCATCTCCATAGTGTAGTCTAAGCCATTTACCTCTAAAATTCCTACCTCATAATAGGTGAACCTCACAATAATATCAAGTTATTTTAAGTTCCTCTCTTACGTACATAAAATATGAAGTGTATCCTACATATATTTAAATATTTAGTAGTTTAAATACTATTAAGTTATATAACACTCATAAAAACCCAAATATGTTCATTCTTCATCATACCCAAGGATATTAATTTTTATTTTTACACTTGTACACAAATTTTCATTTTCCATGATGAATTTAACATTCTTTTTGATCAATTCATTACACTTTGGGATGAATTTACTAGGGTTTTGGATAAATTCACTAAGCATTTTAAATATTTAGCTAAATTTATTGATGAATTCACCAAGGCATTAGATGAATTCATTATTCCCACCATCAAACCTAGGTTTTGATGAATTTATTGTTTACCTTGTGGAATTTTCCATTATCGATTCCAAGTTCAATGTTAGGTAAACAATGAATTAAATTTTATAAACTTTGAATGGAATTAAATTCTAGACCAACTAAAATTAAAAATATTTAAATTGTTACTTACAACATTACTACTCCCCTCTAACCTCTAGTGTACTCATATGTACTCAAAATAATACTTATTATCTAGAATCTTATCCATTTTATTCTCTAACCCTAGAGTAAAATCACATAAATTCAATATATAACTCAATCACAAAGAAATGAATTTTCATAAATTATTTTTAAATAACCTCCTACTCTTATTTATACTCCACCCCATAATTCAAATATTCCCCCCCCAATCATTATTTTCACATTCCAAAACCAAATTTTTCAAAAAAATTATACCCATAATTGATTGAAGTCCTTTATATCATTATCACTACTTGTAACTAAAAATCTTGAAAACTTTTATGCACATTGGAAAATATATATTTTTTATTCTAAGACCTATAACTTACCATTATTAAGATATATCATTCCCACATTTGGTCTTATGACCCTTGAGTCCTGAGCACCATCCAAGCATGCAGTCTATGAATGATTTTTTTTTAAATCTATTATCTAATTTCTAAAATAACTAGGGGAAATTCATTTAACACATTTTTTCATCTTGGAAGTATCATATAAATTGTATTACTTCAATTTATTTATGGTATCACCTATACCCACTTCATCATTTTACCTTCAACTAATTTATATCATTCATTAACTTTCCTACAAGAACACTTGAGGGGGCATCATCACAATCATTTTCATATTTATAGGGAAATATTTTAATACAATAATCAACACTCTATTTATTACTATTCTAATAAATAGTATTGCTTCATAATACTATTTCAAATAGGGGTAAATATAAAGACCTAAATTTCACCATTTAGTGTCAAAATTAACTTTGACATGTTAAACCATATCATTCCACAATTTAAATTCAAATTAACATCACATCCCTCTAAAATTCAATTAACGGATTAATTCTAATCATGCACACCTATTTTCCTCCAAAAGTAACTAAAATCTAGTTTTTGCACCTCACCAAAACATCTTTTGTGTTTCTATCAACCATGTGTTGACTCATATAATTACTTTCTTAACTTACTCAACCACCTCATGAGTCACATTAGAAGATTTTAAACCTTTAATATGACTCAACAAACTAAATTGACCCATTCCTTTTTACTCAGACAACCAAATCCTCTTTCCTATCAACCAATGGAATTGGTCATCATATTAATAAATTAGGACTAATTAATCACACTTGATTATTTTAATAATTCAAAAAATCAATTGTTCATTTCATCTCCCACAAACCTAAAAATTGATGTGAAATCAATCATTTTCAATCATCCACCTTCAAACTAATGAAGTTTTATCAAATTGTCAAACTAATCCAATTGAATCAAAGCCATCAAAATCCTCTTGCATATAAAAATGTTATCCTATTATCTTTGCTTTTTAAAAGATTTGATAAACCATATTAACATCCAAGATCAAATGCACTATTAATCACATAATGGATAAGGTGATGAAATTGTATCTCTTCTGCAAGTTTTCTTTGTAATTTTTCAATTATTATTGATGCTCTATATTTGAATTTAAATTTATTTTATATTAGATTATAATTAATTTGTAAATGTTTTCTTATTTATATTTCACTCTATATTTTGGGTATACACTAGTGTTGGTTACCCATGGATAATATTATCCCAAACTCCCTTCCAAATAATTAGTGTCTTTAACTAATCTCTCCAATATTCAAGGTTATCATCTTTTAAAAGAGGAATATTGATAAAATCAAATTTCATATAAGCCATGATTCTCTTAATAATGGATAAAATTGATTTTGAAACTTTATTAAATGAGTATATGATACAAAGTGAATATTTTGATGTATTAATGGAGTATAAATCATCTTTGATTTAATCTAAAATTGAAGTTTTATATCAACAAATTTATCTCTAAATTAGTAGTTGTTAATCTAATATTATCATAAGTGTGATGGATGATAAAATATTCATTGAATAAATTAAATTTTGAATACATAAGATTTATAATTTTCATTTATGAATAGCTAAAAAAAAAAAAAAAACATACTTAACAATATTCAAAATTAATTTCCTAGAATAACTATGGCAACACACTATTGCATGATTCTTTATTAGAAAGCATGGTTAAATTTAGCCAATCACAATATAACTTGCATGAAAACTAGATACCAAATTAAGAATTTGATTCAAAAATATGTTAGAAAATATACTTCTAGAAATATAATATAAGATAAGTGAAAATATAATAAATATAACAAGTTTACTTGCTAATAATAATTGGTCATCATGTAGGAGGCCTTTCTTAAAAACTAAATAAAACATGCACACTAGACAAGCTAGGTGCCACAAATCCATTTAAAGTAGTAAATTT